>JAUMHH010037169.1:0-10122 GCA_032359455.1 Chlamys rubida
CGAAGGCAGCAATTAAGCTGAGAGCATCGCGGACAAGGAACGCTGATCTATAGCGAAAAATCGGAGAAGAATCCCTCCAGAAAACTATACATATACTGTATGTGTTGCCATTATTAAGATTATGTTATAAAAACGCCGGTCATGAATGGTTTTTCCAGCTCACAACAAATGTTTCTAGAGAATTGAACAAAACATGTAAAGATTAGGTGTAGAACATATAGTGAAATAAATTGTGGTCTGAGGCTACACGAAATATATATCATCCCAAACAGCAAGGGGGGATAACCAGCCAAGTCCTTATTATCGAATAAGCGATATCACAGTATAGGGACTACACTTAAATGCATAATTACATGCTTTCAATGTGGAAACATTTTTTAAATGGAGATAGAAGTGTCATGATAAGATACACATAAACCATTTATATGCAAGTTCATCCTATATATGTACGCAGAGAAACCCGGATCCAAAATACTACATAAAGAATTCCCAGGTCTCTCTTCTCAATCATTGCCACAAATCATTTGTTTAATTTAAGTGGTATAGATATTGTGATTAGCCGGTCGTCTAAGCTGCTAGGATTGGATGACTGCCGAGAAATCCGAACACCGGAAGTGTTATCTTTTATATCAGTTGACGTTTTAATAAGATAGAATGACGATAATTTTCCCTTTTGTTTTGTTTTGCAACGGTATGTTGAATTAAAAAAATTATACCAGCAAAAAATCTACAATTGACATGAATACCTCTATATTCTGTCAATAACTTGTCTTAAAAAAGTTCGATGATCGTTCAAAATATGCGCGTCTTACCCAAATTTTATTCAACATTTCAGACAAATCTACAGATATCAATTGAAAGCATCATGATGATTGCCACCCTTACGGCCTTCCTAGCGCTGAAAGACACCGTCTACCTTCCCGAATACGACGATTGTGTCCCATCTAACGTCACTTCAGTATGCACGTGCAGGTATGTTATAATAACCATTGTAAACTATTGCAGCGATATAACGCACGTGTATTTAGGTAGACTTAGATGACTATCCGCCCTTTTTTTACACCAAAGATAAAAATAATAGCTAAGGTTTCCTCTGGCTTTCATTAAAAATATATTTAACATTTTGGTTATTTTCTAAAATCAATAAAAAATGAACGTTCCATTAATACAACCAAAGAAAGAAACTTTCAAATATAAATTATGTAATAATTGAAAATAAATCGTTTCAGGCTGCGTTTTGATCCAAAACAAGTAAATGTAACTTATAGCTCGCGTGATCGGGTTTTGAAGAGCACCGAAACCAGATCGTATTTTTTCATTATGTTATACTATTCATATGCAATGTATCCATTTTTAGTACATTAGAAGAATTGTTTTTTCATTAATACTGGAAATACCGAAACACAGAGGAAACCTATCGTTAATAAATGATAATCTAATATCCTTTACCGTATATTTAGCTTTATCTATGTTTGAGTATAGCTGTATACTATATATTTCACGCCTGTCTTGACTTACTTGACTTATTCTACTTCGTCCAATGGGGGACAAAGGCTGACCACAGTGTATTTCTGTCCATTGTGGTGTCTTTGTCTCTTTCCATGTCTTGTCAATCTTTTTCAATTCCGTTGTTAGTCCCCTTAGCCAGGTGTTCTTTGGCCTTCCTCTCTTTGGATGTCCTTAATGGTTTCAATCTAGATCTTGTGTTGTAACGTTGCTGTCACTTTTGCGTATTGTATGTCCAATTTATTTCCACTTTCTACATAGATTGTATTAGGCCACCGAATACCAAGGATGTTTCTTAGACATTTATTCACAAAGGTTTGAATTGAGTTGATTGAAGCTACTGACTCTCTCCAAGTTTCTGACCAGAAGGGAAGCACAGACTTAACGTTGGTTTCAACGATTCTATTTTTGGTGCTGGTTCGCAATGAACGGCTTCCCCAAACAGGCCAAAGCATTGATAAAGCCTGCTGTGCTTTCCTTTTTCTAGCAGCAATGTCCTCATCGGTACCACATGTTGTGCTAACTACACTACACAGGTATGTGAAATTCTGTAAGACTACAATGTCTATGTTGTTGATCTTAGAGTGGTCTTGTTGGTTTGCATTTATTCTCATAGATGTTGTTTTCTGTGGAGTTATATAAAGACCTGTTCTTTTAGCTTTTGATTCAATGCTGTTTGCTTGGTGTTGTGCATCTTGAAATCGATGGGATAGTGTACCTATGTCATCAGCAAGTTCAAGGTCTTCTAGGCATGATGCTAGAGTCCACCTAGTGCCTTTTGGATCACTGTATGTTGTTCCACTGACCCAGTCATCTACTAATATGAAAAGGAGAGGAGAGAGAAGTCAGCCTTGTCTAACCCCAGTTGTCACAGGGAATGAGTCATTCACTGTTCCTCCATGAATGACTTGGCAGGTACAGTTTCCATACAACAGCTTTATCATTTGTATGATCTTGTCAGGAATTCCATAATGTTTGAGTATGTCCCATAGAACTTGATGGTCGATGTTATCAAATGCCTTTTGGAAGTCAACAAAGTTAAGGTATAAAGGTGTTTGCCATTTCATAGTTTGTTCGATGATTATTCGCAGTGTTGCTATTTGGTCGACACAGGATCTTTCTTGCCTTAAACCAGCTTGTTCTTCTCTGATCTGTTTGTCAAGTTCGTTTTTAATTCTGTAGAGGATGATACTGCACAGGCGTTTGCTAGGGATGGATATTACAGTGATGCCTCGCCAGTTATTACAATGAGACTTGTCACCTTTCTTAGGAATTTTTACAAGTAGCCCTTTCCGCCAATCATCTGGTACTTGTTCGTTCCTAAGATTTTATTCAGTAGTTTCTGTAATGTTTTCACTGATATGTCATCTAAGGCTTTGGTGGTCAATGCCACCTGCCTTACCAGTTTTCAGATTTTTGATGGCTTTGATAACTTCGGTTTCCATGATGTTACTGGTTCTTATATTCACTGGTGGTCCAGCTTCTAACTCTGGTGGGTCTACAGGTGGACGTCGGTTTAACACCTGATGAAAATGTTCGCTCCATCTGTCAAGTTGGTCTTCTAATTGTGAAAGCATGTATTTGTGGTTGTTGCTTTCCCGCTAAGCTGTTTTGTTATATTAAAGAGGGTTTGAACATCTCCTTTACAACATGTAGTCTGTGCTTCTTCATCTAGATGTTAGACATAGTTCCGTTTTTCTTACTTATAGCTCTTTTTCACTTCTTTATCCTTTGCACTGTATTGTTCTTGTGCTAGTTTCTTTTGTCACCTGGTTGTTGCATTTAACACTTTTTCGTTCATTTTTCGTCTCTGTTCAACGTTTTGCCAGGTTTCCTTCATTTCTTTCGGTTTTGTTGGAGGTAGCCTACATTTCCCTCGCATGACTGGAGAATGGAGTCTCTAGTAAGTCCCCAGGCTGTGTTGATGTTCGTGTCGTCATCCTGTAGGGTTTCCAGTATACTGAACTTACTCTGAAGTGCTATGTGGTAGTTTTCAGCATGTTTTGGTTCTTTGAATAGTTAACTTTAAATTTTCTTCTGATCTTTTCTGCTTTTTTTGTAGATAGTAGTTTCAGTTGTATCTTGGCCATGAGTAAATGATGGTCAGATGATAAATCGACTCCGCTCTTGTTCCGTACATCTTGAAGTGACGACCTCCACCTTTGTGATATGGCAATGTGGTCTATTTGATTTTCAGTGTTTCCATTTGGTGAAACCTAGGTAACTCTATGACATGTTTTGTGAGGAAAAAAGTGACCCTCCTATAACAGGACTATTGACTGAACAAAAATCCGCAAAAAGCTCTCCATTTCGTTAATTTTGCCCAATCCACTTGGCCCCATTTCTCTCTCTCTCTCTACCATTTCTACTTGCACCAACTTTTGCATTCAGATCTCAAATTATCATGAGAATGTCACGTTTTGGTGTCGATTTTTACAATTGTTTGTAGTGAGTCGTAAAATTCCTCTTTCTCTTCGCCGCTTGCATTGCTGGTTGGTGAATAAACCTGAATTATGGTTGTCTTCTAAAAGTTTGTGTCAAACCTTGCAGTGATGATTCTGGCTGACACAGGGTTCATGTTGTCATGCCAGATGTATTCCATCGTACTTCGCTGAGTCCTAGAATTTCAAGCTTATACATGTATATGTCCATTTGGCAACCTGCACACTTTTTTCACTCTAGTATAAAGTACGCACATTCCATGTGCCAATTTTTATAGGTTATTTAGCTGAGAACAATTTCATCGGCATTCGCGTCATGCGTTGTCCTCGTGGTTGGTTTTTTGTTGCATCCCCAGTGAATTCTGGGAGATACCGGCATGCTCAGCCTCTTTTCCGATTTGGGCGCGAGACAGACAAGACGTGCTTTTGGGAGTCCCTTATTAACAAGGTAAATAAATTCTATTTTGATCGCATGCTATTGATATGCCGCAGAGGGCATTATATTTTATTGTCAGCGAATGCCGATGAGGGCATTTTAGTAATGTAGCGAGTATGCCGCAGAGGGCATTATAATTAAAGAATGCCAGTGAGGGCATTTTAGAATAAGTTAATTGCATGAGATGATTATGCCGCAGAGGGCATTATTATTATTAGTAGTAGTATTATCAGTGAATGCCGATGAGGGTTTTGTGTTTTGAGTAAAAGTCATGTTGGTTCCACATGAAACACTGAATACCGATGAGGGTCTTTGTGTTAAAGTTAAGTAATAAGACGCACGAGGTGTTACACGCTGAAGAGAGCAAGCGTATCCTATATGAGTTTGGTCGTAGTGTTGATTGATCTGAGAAGTATGTGATAATGTATAGACTTGTGTAGGTCTGTTATATTACGTAAGGGCACGGCTAGCATGCGGTGGATCTATATAATAAATAATGCGAGAGGATATAATGAGAATATATTGTGATATCAAAGATATGTTGTCTATAATTTGCGGTTGTTTTATTGTAATTCAGAATGGGCCCACCTCCTGTTTTAAGAAAGCGGCACACGCTGGAAGGAAAAAACATCTTGCCTATAATTAAGAAGATGAGAAGTCATGAAGGAGGAGGCCCTGTTACGATGGCGCGTTTGAGGATGAATGAGACAATAGAGCAACTAACAGAGGATGAGCTAAGAAGTAATTTCAAACGCTTGACGGGGGATACGGCCCGAGAGATTTTGGAAATGGCAGGGAAAGAGGACACGCGAGATAATGTGGAAGTCCTTCTACATTACACAATCCTCCATGCTAATGAAATCGGTCAGCCGAGTGGGCAGGATCTGTCAGAGGTAAGCCTTCATGAATATGTGCTTATTGTTGAATAACACATGTGTGGTGCACATGAGCTGACTGATATTAATAGTTTAATTTAATTGTGGTATAGACTGTTAAAAGTAGAGCGTTGGTTCCGGAAACATTTCAATGAAATTGGGTTTCAATTAATGTCATCTTAATCGTCTAATCAATGGCTAGTTTGTCGGGGCCGTGCAAGGGTATGCTGTTTTACTTGGCTATAACGAGAATAACGTCTGTATATTACAGGTTGTAGAGGAGCATGTAGAACCACCTCCAAAAAAGAGATGCAACAGTGACACCAGCATGCTAGAGAAACGAATAAAAGAGCTTGAGGAGCAGCAAAAGCTGGAGAAAACTAGTGCCATGGAGGAAATTAAAGATAAGGTGAGGCATCTGGCCATGCAGTGTTCACCTAGTGTCCCATTGATACTGTCGTGTTTAGAGGATTTATCCAATATAGCACGGAAGTTAAATCACGACGATAAATTGCTATACCAGGAACTTTCCAGACAAGCATTGAACAACCAGGACAAAATAGATGTTGCAGCATTTTGTGTGTCTGTGCTCGGGGGAAAAACATCTGATATTGTTGGGAGGGCACTCACTAAGGCAATGAAAAAACCAATAGAGCAGCCCAAGTCCCCTCCGAAGGCCTCTGAACTTCAGATGGTGTCTCCTTTACTAAATGTGTATGGTCAGCCTCAGTCTCAGACCCCCGGTTATCTCCAAATCATGCCACAGGCCGCTCCTTTCCCTCCCGTACAGATGGGTCACCCTTATGCAAATAATCGTCGCTACTACAATAGGGGAGGGGGTAGCTATAGAGGTCAAGGAAGGGGTTCGTGCAGGTTTTGCGGGACGTTTGGGCATTATGTAAGAGAGTGTCCAAAGATGGAAGAGGCCGCTGAAAAGTTTCAGAAGCAGTAGATATGTTAAAAAATGAATAGTCAGTAGACCATCGTAGACGTAGTTTAAGACATTTTATTAAACTTAAATAATGTAAGCTCATGCTTGATGTCCAGGGACACTGATACCCTAGTGGGCCTCCCGCTCACGTGGACTGATGGCTTGGGTTTTCCTCCTCCTTTTTCTCGGTAACCTATTTACTTTATAGTTTATACGGTTTAATTGATTTATTAACAGGTTTTCACAGTCCCAGCGTGGGAAGTTAGTGACGTTTTCTCGCCGCAGAGGGCTGTATCTGAGAGAAGGACAGACTGTAAATGGGTTACCTTGCAGGAGGAGGGAAATACCAAGCCGTTAGTCCACGATATAGAAAGTATTGCATCATCTGACGAAGTGAAACAGATTAATCTGAGAGACCCGTCTCATTTCTGTTCAGGTGGTTTACATAACCTTAAACAAGAATGGCTAGAGATTACAAAGTCTAATTCGGACGATATGTCAGACACTGTACAGGGTTGGATTGAGGAGGGAGTACACATAGAGCCGTTAATAAGGTCATTCAAGGGGAATTTTCAAGGCCAGTCATATGACAGCAGTACCCCTCCATCTAGGCATTTTCAAAATGCGCATTCATGTAAACCGTTCACCGATTTCATCAGAATAGAGCTGAGTGAGAGAGTAAGAAATGGTTCCATGAGATTGTGGGGGAAAGTTGGTGAATGTGAATTACCAAAAATCATTATGCCTCTGACCGTTGAGCCATCTAAGCCACGACTTTGTCATGACGAAAGGTTTTTGAATTTATGGACAAAAGATAAGCCTTTCAAATTAGAGACATTGAAAGATATCCATAGATTAGTAGATAAGAATTCATATATGGTTTGCTGTGATGAAAAGTCCGGTTATGATCATGTGCGCCTCTCGAGGGAGTCCGAAACATACTTTGGAGTTCAATTTGGGGGTTGGGTGTTTTCGTATACCACTTTACCATTTGGATGGAAATCATCTCCATATATATACCAGTCGATAGGGATGCAAGTTACGTCATACCTGAGGAACTGTGGCCTCAGTACAATTCAGTACATAGATGACAGGTTTGCTGTAACGGGGCCCACATTGAATGGTATTATAAAGGAGGGAAACAAAAAACTCGCGAATGAATCAAACGAGATGGTTAAAAAACTACTACAACTATTGACGCGTCTGGGGTATACACTGTCCATACAGAAATGTCAAGTGATTCCGACAACTTGTGTAAAATTTTTGGGATTTTTAGTCGACTCTAAAAAACAAGCTTACACGCTACCACATGACAAGAAAGAGCGATTTGTAAAATTAAGAGAAAAAATTTTGTCTCATAAAGACGTTAGTGTCAAGACGTTGCAGCGTTTTGCTGGTAAATGTGTTTCAATGGGACTAGTTGTCCCGGCCGCAAAACTCTACACACGTGAGGTAAATTTAGCGATATCGGCTGGCCTGAGGAATAGTAGGTGTGTCCGGCTATCGGGGTCAGTGCGCGAAGAGATCGAGTCCTGGCGGTTCCTTGACACGTGGGATGGGTGCTCCCCGTGGAGAGTAGAACGTCATTTACAGTTATCTATGGCAACAGATGCTTCATCCTTCAGATATGGGGTCGCGGTACTGTCGGGGGAAAGTCGGGGATTACGTTTCGGCGATTTCTGGAATCAAACGGATGATCGCCCTATTCATCTAAAAGAGGCACATGCGGTTTTGAAAGCTATACAGTCACTTGAATCAGAGATCAAAGATCACAGAGTCGATTTATTAGTTGATAATACGGCTGTGCTGCATGCATGGAACAATCAGGGGGGTAGAGATGACCGTCTCACGAATATAATTAAAGAAATATTTCAGTTGTCAATGACGCTAAACATAGATCTGAAAATGAGTTATATCCCTTCAAAGGAAAATTTAGCTGACGCGCCGTCTAGAGACATTTCTTATACAGAGTGTATGCTCAATTTCAAAACCTGGGAATATGTAGATGGCTGTTTTGGACCGCATACTGTAGATCTGATGGCTACAGAGACAAATGTCATGAGCTCGAATAATGGTGACTCGCTCAAATATTTCTCGCTCTATCCGACCCCCACCTCTGCAGGAGTCAATGTTTTTGCACAGGATTTGAGACAAGAAGAAAACCCTTATGTTTTTCCACCGTTTCATTTAATTTTACCAATACTTTGTTTACTGAGGGAACATAAGATACGGAAGTGTACTGTGGTAGCTCCAGTTTTTGATCAGAGGCCGGTATGGTGGCCACTTATAAAATCTATGGAAACCGCTGTACTCTATTTGGGGAAAAAAGGGGATAAGGGCATACTAAAAATACCCTCAAGGAAAGGTTTTGTCCCGGACAAATGTGGTTTGAGATGGGATCTTTGTGCTTATAAGGTTCAATCATAAGTCGCAGTCTAGTTATGCGTTTTGATTATTTCAGGTGTCATCGGTAGGTGTGATCGATCTGCAGGATATTGACAACCGACTGAATACTCTGGACGAGAGAGTTAGGAACTCAAAAAATAACAGAAAACGTGATAGTTTGAAATACAGATTTGTTAAATTTTTGTCGCAATTACCACACTCCCCAAACCTGGATAATGTGGGTCCAAAGGATGTATGCAGGTTTTTGGTTTGGAGTGATCATTTTGGAAAAACACAGATACATGGGGTATTTTGTAAATTTTTGGGACGGTCAGGTGTGTTCGAATGTGGGTGTCCGTTAAGGTTGGCGGCGGGTTCTTTACGTAATATGATCAGTCAATTGTCCGATATTTTCAAGAAACATGGGAGGGGACACATTTGGGATATTTCATTGAATAAAGGAAACCCCTGTATGGCGCCCTCGGTCCAAACATATGAGAGGTCTTACAAAGAGGAGCTTGCACGGGCACGTATTGTCCCAAAGCAAGCAAAACCATTATTCTTAAATAAAATTAAAACCATGTCAAAATATATTGATAGGGAGTTACAGTCAGACCTTACTCTTAGAGAGAAATATGTTTTAGCAAGGGATCAAGCATTGTTTAAATTGCAATTTTTTGCAGGAGATCGCGCTAGTGATATGACAAACATTTTAGCACAGGAAGTCAAGCAATTATCTGATGGGTCTGGATATGTATTTAGTCATACATACGGAAAAACATTGAGAGGAGATGGAAGATGTAACACTTTCGCGGTTAAAAAATGCCAAGATCATGACATATGTCCCGTAAGAGGGCTTGAATTCTATTACAATTGGGCACGTTTAAATGGGGTTGATTTAAGTGTAGGCTACCTGTTTCGGCCGGTTTTAGAGAACGGGCGAGTGCTTGATGATCAGTTATACTACTCAGCAATATATGAGCGATTAAAAGGCTATCTTGTTACATTAGGAATTGATGAGGGGGAGACGCCCCATAGTTTGAGAGGAGGGTTTGCTGTCAGTATGTCGGTATCTAGAACAGGAAATGGGTCAAATGACCTGATGAAACACGTGGGCTGGGCCAGTGAGAGATCAGCACACTACTACTCGCGTGCGTCGTCCATCAGTGAAGCGAGTGTGATTGCGGATAATGTTGCAAGTATGTCAGCTAATGATAATGTACAGGAATTTTACAAACAATATGGAGATTACTCTATCTTACGGAATGCGTTTGAAAAGAATGAGTGAACATATAGATGAAACCAATGTGAGTGTCAATATTTCAGTTTTGTTAACCTAGTATATGCATATGTATACAGAAATATTGGGTTTTAGAATAAAATTGTTTCTTGTAATACTGTGTTGTTTGATATTTTGTGACTTTATTATTGAGTGTTGGGAGAGGGATACTGGATGTTGACATTGTGTATCGATGCTATCACTACGATGATGGATGACATTTCTGAACATGTTTTCTACCCAATACTTATGATAGAAGGGCAAGACGG
>JAUMHH010037180.1:0-10121 GCA_032359455.1 Chlamys rubida
AATATTAACGGTAGTCGTTGGTCAGACATAAAATATCTAAATCAATCAATAGCAATTTATAATACGACAGTTTACCCCTTCGGGAACCTCAAAGGTGCCTGATTCATACTCGGAACATCTTTAGGTTATATGTAATTCCCTTGTGAAATTTGGAACGCCTTTAGATTTTATGCTATTCCTGTTTAAAAAGGAAATCAATATCTGAGTTATCCAAGAGCTTGTAATTAGAGCCTGGTATATTTCGACAGAAGCACACACTTAACAACCCAAGACAACAGAGGTCAAAATCTGGGACTGAAACCGAAATTGACAGTCCCCACTGGGGTTCCCCCAGGGGTGACTAAAAACAGGGGGTACCTGTGGGGGCAATAACTGGTGGGGGCAGTAAATTGTGAATCAGTACAAACAACATGACTGCCTGTGTGGGTAGTATTATGTAAATCAGTATAGTAAAATAGAGTACCTGTGGGGCAGTAAATTATGAATCAGTACGAACAACAGGGCTGCCCATAGGGGTAGTAAACTATGACAGTACCAGACGTAGGTAGTAGACAGCCAGACAAATACTTACCCAGGACTGGTGAGATCGACCACCACCAAGTCATTCTGTAGCAGCACCACTATCGCATATGGCTCCTGGAAGTCTGTAACAAAGCAATAACAACGTTACAAATGTGGAGATTATCAACACACCCTAGGAAGGAAGCATAACATAGTAGACTGTGTGTTGGCTTGGTACAGGCTTCCATCAATATTTGGTGAAATACAGCACCAATCACACATATTGTTGGATCACAACACCAGTCACATTAGCAGTCACATCAGTTACATACCAGTATATCTGGTGACTATCCTTATATACATTGCCCCCTACAGATCTAACACCAGTCACATACCATTGGGAATACCAGTCACATACCATATGTCTGGGGATTCCTTATACCAGTCACATACCAGTCACATACCATATGTCTGGGGATTCCTTATACCAGTCACATACCATTATGTCTTGGGATTCCTTATACCAGTCACTTACCAGTGTGTCTGGGGATTCCTAATACCAGTCACATACCATTATGTCTGGGGATTCCTAATACCAGTCACATACCATTATGTCTGGGATTCCTAATACCAGACCAGTCACATACCATTATGTCTGGGATTCCTAATACCAGTCACATACCATTATGTCTGGGGATTCCTAATACCAGTCACATACCATTATGTCTGTGATTCCTAATACCAGTCACATACCATTATGTCTGGGGATTCCTAATACCAGTCACATACCATTGTGTCTGGAGATTCCTAATACCAGTCACATACCATTATGTCTGGGGATTCCTAATACCAGTCACATACCATTATGTCTGGAGATTCCTAATACCAGTCACATACCAGTGTGTCTGGGGATTCCTAACACCAGTCACATACCATTATTCCAGGGTGTTTCACAAAGCACCACAAAGTCGACCACATTGTGTTCCATTTCCAGGACTGTGGTACTCTTGCCATTCATCACGGTTATACTCGGGGTGCGTCCTGCTCGGTCATAAGACATCCCACCAGAGAACATTACCAGCAGGTCACTACAAAATGCAAAAGGAAGGAAGTTACAACAAACATGAATATAATAATAGTGTATCATCATCTTTGCAAAGAGGATAGAACAAACATAGTACATACATGTACCGTCAATCTTCCCTGCATTTCAGTCAACAGCCAAAAAAAACCCCAACAAATTATGTGAGAGCCATGATGCTCTGTGAATTTTATAGCAAACAAAGGATACATCAATTCATTGCTTAATTTTGCTTCATTATTAAAACATTTATGAAGAATCTAAAAACCTTTGAATTTTTTAGTGAAAATGTTAATGATGTACATATGGTACTAATTAAGAACTTTTATTTATATTGTACGTGCACAATTATTGAATCAGATGACATTAACTTACTATACTTCCACTTTTAAAATGCCTAAATAATGTGCTACTAAATCTCACTCGCATGCTTTCATCCAAATGACAAAGTTTAAATGACTTATTTAATGGTAACTTCAACCATTCCTATGGAGGTGCTCAAACTTCTGATGTCAAAGTGAACTTTGATAGTACTAGCATTGACAGTCCTCTCAGAACAAATCTAACAGACAGGGACTCACTAATACAAGCTGACCTTCTGTGTTCCCAACACTCCACACCACATAAAGTGAGAACATTGAGTTAGATTTTGTGGTCGACCTTTAAAGATTGCTGGTCTCCAGGGTCTACTAGTATAGGAGATGGGTAGCACTAGTACAGCAATACAAACTCAATCTAATAAACCAACCACACTTTTCTTCACTGCTACACTGCTTTTTATATCTCGAGCTCTCTTACATTGTAGCAAATCAAAATCTCGTCTTGTAGCAACGGATTAAAACCCATGTTAAGGTAAGAATATTGTTGACAGTATGACTATACAAATTAAGGTAAGGATATTGTTGACATCGTGACTGCACAAGTTAAGGTAACACTATAGGTTTGTTTTTGTGAATAATTTTGGGGATCTCAACCTTGTCAATGTTATGATTCAGAAATGAAGTCCCTAAGGATGGGGCCAGACCCTAGAGTCAATCCTAACAGCATAACTGTGTTCACTTGTTTACATCCATCAAACATAAAAAAATATAAATGATATTACAGGGTGAGGACAGGCCAGGTCGGGATCTCAACCATTTCAAAGTTTTGCTCAGGAATTAAGTCCCTAGGGGTCAGGTAAGACTCTTTAGCCAGACAGATTTTTGACAGACGGGTGGAGTGCAAACCTGTAATCCTCACTGGGAACTGGTGGGGGACTAATAAATGCAATTAGAAAGTTAGGATGAGGAAGGCCACAATACCTTAAAAGTTTAAAAGATACCACTGAAAAGTTTGCACTTACTTGACCTTGAGATCAAGGTCTCAGCGACTTAATGATAGTGCACTGCACATACATCTGTGGGTGATGCAAATATATAATGCAGGTTTCTTCAAAATATCTTTGACATTATGATTATACAATTTAAGGTAGAATATTAATGACACTTAATTCACAGCAAGATTCATTCAGATACCTTTAATGGTTTAAAAGTTACAGCCAAGAAAAAATGTTACTGAAAAGTTGGCACTCATAAAGGTCACAGTGGCATAATGACAATGCAAGGCACATCATCTGTGGGTGATGCAGGTGTACTGCAAGTTTTATTCAGAAATCTTTGACATTATGATTATACAATTTGAGGTAGAATATCAATGACACTTAAGTCATTTCACAACAATTGTAAAACAATATCTATCATATTTATCACTCTTGTTGGCCCTGATGGTAGCACACAGGGATTCTTAATATTGAAGGATACTGGAGTGCCTGGAGAAGTCTCACATGGTCAGGCATGTGACCCCATACATTTTCATCTCTGATTTGGGTATCCAACCCTGACTACCTAGGTGAAAGGTGAGTGTGCTACCCACTGCGCCATCCGACCAACCATGAGTGGAGAATAGTGTTGACAAGAAGACTATACAATTAATATACACTGTGATAGAAAAGGACCTAACATACACAGCTGAAATATGGAAAAGGACCTAACATACACAGCTGAAATATGGAAAAGGACCTAACTTACACACCTGAAATATGGAAAAGGACTTAACTTACACACCTGAAACACAGAAAAGGACCTAACTTACACACCTGTAACAAAGAAAGTTACTAAACCTACAAAGCTGTGACACAGAAAGTACCAAACCTACACACCTGTGACACAGAAAGTACCAAACCTACACACCTGTGACACAGAAAGTTACCAAACCTACACACCTGTGACACAGAAAGTACCAAACCTACACACCTGTGACACAGAAAGTAAAAACCTACACACCTGTGACACAAAAATTAGACCAACAGCAAGCATGTGGCCTGAGCAGGAGATGTTTCAGTTACTGAAGTCCTAAGATAAAAAAAAGTCTGAAAGTGTCAAGTGTGTTAGTTCAGATTCAGATACTCTGTGCAGTATACTGACATTCTGCAGTATACTAAGGAAAGGTTATAATTCTGATGACAGTAAATCCATTATAACACATTGGCCATCCTTACTGACAAACAGTGACCGAGACTGCTGTCCATACCATCTGTCTCCATTGTTTACCAATCTCTTTATTTACAAGTGATTTTTGTGTTACCAAACCACACACCTCGTCAGTAATCATGTAAAACTACGCGACCTTGGCAATATGCATTTGTTTATGGTATGACCTTGACAGGGTTTGTGAGATGTGGAGATAATTGTATCCCCTGCTCCCGAGGATCAATACAAATACAATCGCTGAAGATCTACAGCTGTCTGTGCCTCGTCTCCTGCGCTTAAATTAGACCCACTTTGTTTAAGGTTGACACTTATGTTTTGTCTATGATAATCCATCGTCTTTTCCTTATTGATTTCAGAAAAATAGCCCTCTAGGAATCTCAGCGTTCATGTAATGAAAATGCAAATTCATCTTGGTTTTTGCCTAGCACATGAACGAGTTATGAGGATTTCCAAAAATGTTTTGGGTGTGTTTTTTTAAATACCAAATTGAGTTACAACATTTCAAGATTCCTTGCTAGAAAGATGATAGATTGTGAGAGTAGTTTTAACAAGGAAGTCAGATCTTATGATGTTACTTTTATTTTTAATACAGTAATGATAATTTTTTTCCCCACATCATATATATTGGTCAACTAAACAACTTGCATCAAACTATGACAATATTTATTTTCAAGATCACAGCTAAATCAATTCACACATGATAATCTCAAAGCTCAGATTCTATCTCCATTTGAAGACTACAAATCGTGACAGTAACTATAACTACCAATGCTGATAACATATTCTATCACAGCAGACCTTGTACCGATTGAGCAACGAAAAGCAGCAAGAACTGTGGTTCATGGCTACCACCATCTGGTGACAAAAAGCGTGAATGAGACTTTGGTTCAAGGCTAGTAACACCTGGCGATGACAGATAGTTCAAGGTTAATGTCACCAGCTCCAGACGAACTAGGTAGACATTCTGAAGGTTAATGTTTACACATACATTTTTGACATATTATCGGGCAGTACTGTTCCTAAAAATAAATCACTGGACCATAACAGACTTCTGGTAAAGAAAAGTTGGCATTTCCAACTCTAGCCCATTCACTCCAATCACCTCTGTCTTTGGAGATACATATATATATAAAGACCATTGTAGCATGATCCTAATAAAACTGCCTAGCCTCCCATCACATAGTTGATTTTATGTCTAATTATGAAGGCAATCTATACTTTGCTATGTGTGTAGTTCCTCTTTGAGGACATCAACAGAAACTCCATTAAGAAAACATCTAATTCCACTATAAATACGTTTAGCAGATGAAGGGATTTTTTTTATATGATGATGTGTATGTATGATATTACAGCAATTTTACAGAGAATGATACAGATCCATTTTGAAGTGAGGACAAGATTTACATGTCCAATGTCATAAAAACACTATAACACCATGTGTGTCAGCAGTGACAAATTACCAACAGACTAGGAATGAATTAAAATTCACTAGTTTCAATTTGTAAAACAAAGAACATAATACTACATATCTCCTGATGTCACTCCATCAACAACTTTGCATGCAATTTAGAATTGTAATTATGTTCCAATTTCTTTTTCTATATGGGAAATTCCAAAGGGAAGACTGTCTCAATGAGAATGAAATTGTACAATAAACTATTTTCTAATGTATAAGCTCCAATTAAGTTTTCACACAATGGATCCTTTATGAGGTCCTCATGATACAATACATTTTTTTCAAAAAGAAAGATTATTTAATGATTTTATGCATAGAAACTTTCATAATTATTTTTCCCAAAAGATAAAACTTTAGAAGCCATATTTGATCAGAATTGATTGCATTAGAATGTCCATGTAAGGTTCAGGTATACTTAACATAATGAAAACTGGTGGGCTCCTAGTACTTAAAGCCATGTTGTATTAAAATAAACATTGCGATATACATCAATAACGGTACATGTACAACCCACATAATGTCAATCAAACTTTGTTAATGAGAGCTGCAAACCTACCCTACACCGACAAACTACACAATTCACCCCACAAATCTTCATCAACTTTGAAACGTATGTCAGAATTTTCTTCAGACTTAATGAGATTCCACTATATATATTCCATTACTGCAAGCAGCTTTTAAATTGAAATTTGTGTCATAAATTCTTGTGCTTCAATACGTTTATAACCCATATAGCATACTATATGGAGACCCATAGATCAACACCAGGGACAGTATATAGCATACTATATGGAGACCCATAGATCAACACCAGGGACAGTAGTCTCCCTTTATTTACCAGAGAAGGATTGCAAAAAGAGGTTTTCAGAAGGGTGAAAAGGTGGCGAGATTTTGAGTAAATTGTTCTACATTAGAGAAGAGTTTATTTGTCCTGTTTAAGTATAACCTCCCATACTACTCACCCATTTCTGGCAGACTTCCACTCCACTTTAGTGATAGGCTTACATGGGTCTGGCTTTCCTTCCTTGCCAATTTTGGCTGCAATTAACAGAAACAAATTATAAAGCTGAACTTTAGGTTATTTTGATAGTGTTGATGGACAATAGGATTAATAGTTTGGAGTAAGCAAGATCAACATTGAGTAAGCAGAATCAACACCACAACTCTTAAAGGATAAACAACACTGAATCTTATAGGATAAACGACACTGAGCCAAAAGGATGAGTATTAAAAACAAACTTGGTTCAACAGCATCAACACTGAGAAAGTGGTATACCATGTAAGTTATATAAAATGTATATACCTTGTAAACCATAAACTACTCTGAGCAAACTAACATACCTAGTCACTTGACATTGTGAAAATCTCACACCGATTGTTCAAGAACAACCAGCAGTGGTTATCATTTGTAATCAGCGACTCGTGTTTGGAATGAGACAAAGTACTTGTTTGTGGTAATACAGGTGTGAAAAGGTTGGGAATAAGTGACAGTACTCAATCAATGGCTTTCACAACAAATTACCCAGACCTGTCCACACACTAACGCTGCTGTCTCATCACGCCTCTATCTAGCCAATCACATGGAACCTGTCTGGATGGTGCACAATGCCAGTTACGACAATCTTGGGAGTGGGACACTGCCATCAGGACAGAGATTTGTGTTATGATTGAGCGGTTGTATGTAACATTATGACACGACAGACATGATGCTACATGAATCTATCATCTTGTGTTGCTGGGATGACAGCATCTTGTGTAAACCATCAGTCTTACCTTTACTAGGTCGGTGTGGATGTTGAATGTTTCTTGTCAATCCCAAAATTCTGTACTCTGTCTCTAAGATCCTACATCATGACAGACTGATCCTACCTTGTGTCTTTGTAATCCTTTATCATGTCTGTGTATCCCTACATTGAATCTGTG
This sequence comes from Chlamys rubida, assembly GCA_032359455.1. Classification (NCBI taxonomy): domain Eukaryota; kingdom Metazoa; phylum Mollusca; class Bivalvia; order Pectinida; family Pectinidae; genus Chlamys; species Chlamys rubida. Next base: position 7,490 of record JAUMHH010037180.1, read on the forward strand.
TTGTGATACATTGTGATTTGTGTGATCCTGTTTCATGTCTGTGGGGTCCTACACTGACCATGGAGCATCATGTGACTGACAGACTGACACTTACCATGGAGCATCATGTGACAGACTGACACCTACCATGGAGCATCATGTGACAGACTGACATTTACCATGGAGAATCATGTGACTGACACCTACCATGGAGCATCATGTGACAGACAGACTGACACTTACCATGGAGCATCATGTGACAGACAGACACTTACCATGGAGCATCATGTGACAGACAGACACTTATCATGGAGCATCATGTGACAGACAGACACTTACCATGGAGCATCATTTGACAGACAGACGGATAATCAGCATGGAGCATCATGTGAAAGACTGACATTTGCCATGGAGAATCATGTGACTGACACTTACCATGGTGCATCATGTGACAGACAGACATACAGACTTACCATGGGGCATCATGAGACTGAGGGGCTTATTGGCAGATTTCAAGTTGTATGTGGTGAGACTTCCATCTGTGTGACTGCACATGAACTGCTTCCCTTCGTGGTGCCAGGATATGGACCGCAGGGCCTACAAAGATACAAATACATAAGGACCTTCAAACTCATGGTAAAGTTACATAGTCTCGGCCGACATATACATGAAAATTGAGTTCAAATCTACAACTACATCAAATAAATAGTCAGGACCTACAGTTCATTATGAAATTTCAGGGGTGAATGAGTTAAGCTATCTATATTTGTCTATCTGGTCAATGACAAAAATGTTGCAAGAAATACCAACTTCTGTAAAAGACCCCATCTTATTTTCTTAAAGATCTCCTGAACAAAGGACCACATATGAAATAAGATTCAAGACCACTCTGATAGTAAGGCCCCTAATGAAAGACTGAATCTGACTTTGGGTACAAAACTTGGTTTGTTTGTGTTTTACATCCTAGTAACAGCTATGGTCATTTAAGGACGAGCCAGGTTTTGGTGGTGGAGGAAAGCCAGAGTTCCCGGAGAAAAACTACGACCTACGGCCAGTACCTGGCGACTGCCCCACGTAGGCCACGAACCCGCGACCCAGTGGAGGAGGGCTAGTGATAGCAGAATGTCAGACGCCTTAACCACTTGGCCACTGCAGTACAAACCACCTGTAATAAAGGACCCAGGATGCTATAAAGTCTAAGACCCCTTATGATTTAATGTCTAACCCCCTTTAAATGAGATTCTCATCTAAACAAATGACATTGTGGGTGACGCAATAATACGAGACAGTAACTGAACCTTGCGGCTATTCTTCATGTCATCTGACAATTAAATGTTGAAAACAGATTAAACTTGGGCTAGCCTACTTGAATTACGCCACATGTCTGTTGTGCTCCAGGGCAGGTGATGGGAGAAGCACTAAATCAGAAGAGTGGGCAGCCCATTTGAATAGTTTGATTTTATCTCAGTACACACCTAACCTCCACAGACAAGCCAATCTCAGAATCTGTCAATATTTATAGATTTAAAGTTAGAAAGTTAATTTGTCTTAAAGCTTTTTCTGCAATCTTAACATTTCTTAGTAAACCTAATCAATTTTGATTGATTTTGGCTATTGTTAATGAACCCATGCAAACTCAGCATTCCAAAGTTATTGAAGCCTTCACCATTTAATGCCAAGGGCATCGGAAACATGATCTGCCGCAGCATCCATCTTAAAACAAAAACCTTAACAGACCATGCCACTATTAATAGCTACACAATCCTTGGCCTTTCAACCTGTGGGTCCAAAATTAATCTGAGGAATTTGGTGTCCATATACAAACCTTGTTGACAATCACAGGCAACCTTATTGATTAGGAGATTTGAAAGTTCATGGAATACTTGCACAGTGTGACATGGTGCAGGGAAAATCAATTGATTGTAGTCAGTTCCTGAAGCACATCCAAAATAGGGATGCTGGTATGGAAGGGGAGCTCTATAGGACATAGGAGTGGTATGGAGCTAGGAGTGAGAGCAAAACTGAGTAGGACTGATGGCGACCAGAAGTTGTCATGGAATTGAAGTTGAGTGAGAGTAAAACTTATCTGATTATAGAGTTGTCATGGATGTTGAACAGGGGTGATGGTTAGATTTGAGAAGGAGTTGTAATTAGATGAGAGGGAGCTGTAATACAATGAGAAGGAGCTAAACTCAGATGAGAGGAAACTGTAATCAGATGAGAGATGAGATGGAACTGTAATCGGATGAAAGCAAACTATAATCAGATGAGAGGGAGCTATACTCAGATGAGACGGAACTGTAATCAGATGAGATGAAACTGTAATCAGATGAGAGATGAGAGGGAGATGTAATCAGATGAGAGGGAGATGTAATCAGATGAGAGGGAGGTGTAATCAGATGAGATGGAGATGTAATCAGATGAGAGGGAGATGTAATCAGATGAGAGGGAAATGTAATCAGATGAGAGGGAGATGTAATCAGATGAGAGGGAGATGTAATCAGATGAGAGGGAGATGTACTCAGATGAGAGGGAGATGTAATCAGATGAGCGGGAACTGTAACCAGATGAGAGATGATAGGGAACTATAATAAGATGAAAGCAAACTATAATCAGATGAGCGGGAGCTGTAACCAGATGAGCGGGAGCTGTA
>JAUMHH010037202.1:0-10119 GCA_032359455.1 Chlamys rubida
GTATAAATGTATCTTAATATTATCTCACTGTGAAATTAATGCAATCGGGCTATTAGAAGATAATTGCCCGATTGAATTAAGGAATTTCGAGAACAAACTGCATTTAACAGATTCTCCTTCACCTGCTACATGTCTTGATATCAATCTAACCCCCCTCACCATCTAACGCTGACAAACGTAATTCCATGATCGTTAACTTTCTTTTTTCTCAGTATCAACATATTAAGCACTCATATTGAGTCTGTAAACTCAAATTCATTGATAGGAATATCAAACCAAATCGATTATTCTACCAAAATGTTGTACAAAAATACATTATGTGTGTAAAAGCTGCTTCTATGTTTTCTCTTTCATGGTAGCAGTGTGCTGTTTTACAAAATAGATTTCATTTCCTCAAGGTGTTTGAAGAAGTAACTACGTCGTAAATTACTCTAAGAAAACGATAGGAATCTCTGCTACATGTATATACATCTGTCTTCCCTGTAGAATAATTTGGTGTTTTAATTATGTTCCCCATAGTAAGGTGTTTTGTATCTATTTCATTTTATTAATATATTAAATGTACACTGTATTGATGGAAAACCGTCAATAAGAAATTACAAAAAACAAAAACAAAATTATAATAATGATTATTTATCTTATTTGTTAGATCATTAGGTATTTCTAATGTCAAAGTTGATAATAAAATCTTAATATAAATATATTTTACTTAAATCAAATGTAATAAGTATCCGGGGACAATGATCACGTGAGATTACACATCAGATACACTTGACATATTTCCGTTTTCTGTGCATATATCTAATGTGGTTAATGTCAAGTTGTACAGGCTGCCAGGAGTATGTAATGGAGAACTGAAATAACGATATTTAATTATGAAAACAGAAAACAATTGGCAGTAGAAATGTTACTTAAATATACCAATTACATTATAATCATCTGTAAATTTCCTGGAGTATTTATGCCATCAACTATGATTGGGGGAATATATTCTGCATGGGACTTGGCGAAAAATTATGATGAAGCTGATATAGATATGCTTACAGTAATTTTGATGCTAATTTATATTTAAAACGATATTATTATTACATTTTTCTTTCGTGAGGTTTTAATTATTATCAGCGACACCTTATTGTGTTGTTGCAAACGCCCATGTTTGCATTAAAAATCTGTGGCAATTAAAATTTGTGAAATATTGAAATAAAATTACATCGTTGTTTTTAATAACTGACTTTTACTTTTCTGCTATATTGTATATGTGTATGATAACTATATATTTTCTTAAATGTAAAGTTATATAATTATGTCATATGACAGAAAAATGGTATAAATAAAAATATTGGTGAAGAAATAACTCGATTTGCCTTAATAAAATTTCTCAATTTTCACGAGGGCGAGCAACTGTGGACATAAAAATGCTAGAGTGTAATCTTAGAAATAAAAATCAAGTTATTAGAAGAAAAAAGGTTGTTATATAAATATCAAATTATTACTGTCAAAATATTGATAAAAATGTTATTTTAGAAAAGTCAAAGACTCCCGTTTTAATTCAAATAAATCAAATCTTAAAAATCACAGTCATGTCGTATAATTGAGAATACTTAAAGAGAGTGTGAAGGTTAAGCCAAAGCATTAAGATATAATTGAGACTCCTTTAAATTAGCCTACACGATTCGTTTTTCTCTGTACCTAGTATGTCGAGGTATACATGGAATTATGATACATGTGTAACATCAGTTGGTATGTCGCCATTATATGTAAATTCCTATATGCCCTATGCCTACTGTGCATATTGAATGCCTTGGGAAAAGCCTCGGAAAGCATTCTGTAACTGATGCTCATGGTAGGTATTAACTACTTTATCAATGTAATACCGTGTGAAGATAAAACCGTCTACTTGACAAACTGCACTTGATGTTGGCGAAACACCTTATAAACAATAGATAATAAAATCCAGATTTACACAGAGTGTGTTGTTTATATACTTGTGATCCGTTCACGACCAAACCATCAACAAATCTGTAGGCAATTGTGTAAATATGGTCGATGGTAGTCGCAGCTATAGAGAACAGGCGTGCTGAGAGCCGACTGAAAATTGCATACAATTCACGGTCGTTTATGCCTGTTTTCTGGTTGATGAAGCATATTAAGGGGTCAATCCTAGGGTCAGAGACTCCCTGTGGAACGCGAAATCTAGATAACTGAGCGTACGGTGGTGGGTAAACTGACACAGACCTCGTCCATTCATCAGGACAGAGACAAAAAATATAATATTTCTCTAACGTAAAATTTTTACTTAAACTTCACAATTCTATGTTTGTTTTACTAGTTTTATTTTTGTATCGAAGTGTTTTAAAACTATATATCGCAGTTTGTCTTTGAAAACAATAACAAAGACATATTTGCATATATTTCTGATTTATCACCATCCTAGTCAGGAATGACGTGTGTTGGTGTGAACGAGATAATTGTATTATGTGTCCAATATACATTGCATGAGATTGTGTCATGTCAGTGACATGTCAAAATGTTTAATTGAGCGAATAGAAAACCCAAGAAAAAATACTGACCAAAGGTCTTATATGACAGTCGGAATCTTTCGTTACAAGGAACTAATTGATTTGTTACTGCTCACAGACGTTATTTTGATTGACAAATTTGACAATTAATCCATATCTATTCTTAATTGTTTAAATTCATCTGCTTAACAAAATAGAAAATTGTTCCAGTGTCGACCTACCACCCTTTTCCCATGACCCATATATGTTTTTCGTTGTAGCACTCGGTGAATCGTAAACACGCCTTTGTGTTGTTTTTTTCCATCGCCATTCCTTTGTGGATCGTTCTTGACTTAACCGTGTGTATACTTACAAGCCGGCCTCTGCAATCTTCGAGCGCATCACTATACGTCTGCCGTTCGAACATGATTCAGGCTCGATATCAACTTCTTCATAACACTTGTTGTTTCAGGGCTCCTAGCCCTGCCATTATTGTTAAGGAATATTTTCTTTGTATTTTGAACACTAGTGGATGTCTCGAATTTCGTCAAATGAAACAATGTTCAAGTAAAATTAAGATTCAGAATTCGATACCACATTTCAAAGAATGAATGCTGTAGTTAAGATCTTTGGTGGTGATCCGCGCTGTAGGTTTTCAGATAGGACAAACCAGCACACAACAATTGTTTGGATCTTTGAAAGATATTCATATTAATAGCGTGGTTATTGTTGATCGTTTATGCTGACACCATCCTAAACGATAACAATGATGTGCACGGATTTACATTATATTCAAAGTATTTAAACTTATCTTTAATACATATTACACAAAGATATTAAATCTCAATTCACTAAACAATTTCTTTCGATCAGCATAATCATGTTAATTTCATCAATATAAATAATTGATAGATTATTAAATTTGATACCTGTGTTTTACGACATGAAAATTGCGTTTAAAATCGTAACTTTAACTCAACAGAACATATAAGTGAATAATGCATATCACATCACGGTAATCGCAGTCATTACCATATCATATTTGCTATATAATCGACGACAATATTTCTCAGGGTAGTGAATTTTGTGTTGATTATTTAACTGCAAATATTTAACATTTAATACTCATGAAAAAACAACGAGGATGTAAGATGTAGTATGACAAAATAATATTTCATTGAAGTGAAAAAGTGTCATATTTACACGTAGTATGTGTCTCCACACCACAGACTGTAATTCTAAAGTCTTCATTATCCTATCTTTGAAAACACTTTTTTTAGTGTACGATTAATGTATGACGTAATAATGTCTACATTGTTTTTTTCTATTTTTAACTCTATTTTGATCATTATAAAAGAAACGTGTACTATATATATATATCAATGATACCGCCTCGTCAGTCAATAAGGTTCCTACAATCCTTGGTACGTTTCACTAATTCAAAATAAATGCTGTATAAACACATATGTTTACTACCTTATCACAAAGCCAGGTGTTTTTACACTTTACGCAACCTTTTCAAACATGTCTGTCAATGGCTGTTGTGTCCATTACTTCTTTATACGCGCTCAGATATTAAATTAGAATGGTTATACCGTCTGAGACCAGCGGCTCAACCTAGAGGGCCTATAGATCTAGAATAAAAATAATACAGCAATCAACACTACCAGGCTTTAGAAACGAACAGCAAATATATGTATTAGTTAGAACTATCGAAGCATTGAAAATAAATAAAGGTACGTTAACATGTTAAGAATATTTAATTGGCTCTTTTACTCGGAATAGTTCCAAAAAATTAATTACAATAAAATATGTTAATCATTAAATATAAGATATAATTTAAAATAAAATAATTATGTAAAAAGTTGATAATATTGTTTTTTTCCCCTTTTAACTCAACACTATCAGAAAATGAGGTTTAATCAAGTAAGCGCTTATGATTTAAGAACAAACTGAAATATTGTACGTTACCTATATGACAAAATTTATATGGGGTTACATAACAATATATATATATAAACTGTACAATGGAACATGAAAAGAAATCATATTTATGATTTCGATTGAAAGGTGTGGGCATCCTATTTGATTGCTCTCATACACGTAGAGTGTGTGTATGTATAACATTGTTCAGCAGTAAGTACCTTACCTTCATAGAAATCTAAACACTAAAACATGGACAGGGGCTGAGAACTTATAGATGATAAAGGTTTGTAAGAGTCTTGTGTTTGTTCATGAACTACTGTAAATATAAACTTTAAAAGTGAAAGTTATGTAATTCCTTAGCATGTTTATACCCAGTTGTAGTAATACTGCATGCATTTCTATCGACTTGAGCTATAACAGGATTTATTTATTCTGTCATAAATATCTTTTCGATCGTGCATACTTACAATTTTATGTGTATGCATCTGCAGATAATTTGTTGTACAAATATAAAACAGATACATGTGTAAGTGAAAATTTATTTGAAACAAAGCAACGCTATTGGGTAGTGTATTAATGATAAATACATAAGTGTCGATAAGTTATCACAATACATACAGATAGCACTGATTACTTACATAGTGATAAGACATTTCAGTGATACCACTGAACGTGCTATGTGTCCAACGCCTATGTACCTTGATCACCCGATCATTACTCTAACCGTATATTGTCTTATTTATTTCATAATAACATGTGTTGATATATAATCAGAACTGCTGTAAACGCTGATCTAAATCAACAGAGAGGGCAACTGGTGAATTTGAAATACGTGAGTATGCTTGGGAAAATTAACGTTAAGAAGATATAGAAAATGAAATCAGTGCACATTAAGGGTCCCACCCTGTTCATGTGGTAATAGTATGACTAGTACCCCTCTTCAATGATAACCTTTACCGTAGGTGTTAAAATGCTGCCTGTTTATCGATATATAGCTTAACAATATTAAACCAATAACAAAGTCAACAATACTGTTTTGCAAATAAAAACAATCCTCACCACAAGCTCTTAAATGTCCATATATAGCCGCGGTATAATCGAACATCTCTCTAAGCGACCGGGGTTAATTTGTGAAATTTAGGAGAGAAGGATCGTCATCGCCTGGTCCCTGATTCGTGAATACACCTACCCCTTGTTTAGATATCGCATGATTAAGCATGCGTGCGTCAATTTCATTGCAGACTTGGCTATCTGACGAGTACAGCGCCCTGATGCCTTCTGACTAGTGGATGTTCATACACTTACGGGGTTTGACGAATGTTAATCCATTTAAGCAAGATTGAAAGCCATAAAAGTTATATTTCTACAGCAATAGGTGGAGTTGTGGAAGAGGACAAGCCAATAAAACCGATCGTGTGCGCCTACAACACACGGAACACCTCTCTTGTTTACGTTAACCATTCCACAGACGTGTGTAAAAACGTCATATTTTCAAAACACGCTTGATACGTGTAATGGATGTGCAACCAGTTGGACGCGGACGAATTTCATTTGTTGAAAAAATCTAATTAGAGTGTATTTGTTGTGATAAAAAATTAAAAGGGCCGTGTATTTAGGGATTCGTTCCATTCTGCTGCGGATCCTGAGGGAGCTTCTGTCGACAATTCTCTGTGGGGAATACATACCTGTAGCTCTGTGCCCGTCCAGGGTGTGTGTGTAGTATCCACGATAGAGCATCACATCGGCTTGTTGAATAAGTCGATTCTCGTATATTCTGTTACCACTTTGGAGGACTAGGGCTTTATCTTTTAATGAATATATCAATTTTAATACTGCAAATCGGGGCTGGTTGAATTGGTGGTGGTGGTGTTGGTAGTAGTGATAGTAGAAGGAGGAAATCTGGCTGAGTTTTGTGTAGTAGTTTGGGCAGCCTCTCTCCCCCAGTCTCGGTAGGTCTCATGTCCGTGGTAGAGTATTAGCCTAATCACCTGTGTTTACTGTGGGCTTATCACGACTATATCGGTCCGCGCCGTGCCTCGCCCTTGCCAAGGGGTTGATGAGGAGCTGACAAGCTGGACATCGCTTTTTATGCAGTGTATTTGAGTGGTGGTCAGTGATGGTTGTTTCTACTGGTCAGTATCAGTATTGGTGTCGAAAGCAGCAGGCGGTACAGAAAACTGGAGAGCCAACCCTACTAATAGTTGTTCCTATTACTCCAATATGAGATATATGCACAACACTTAATGGTTTGTTTTGACGAATGGTTGAAAAACATGAATACTGGTTATTTTGGTGTGGTGGATGGTATCCCAGCGGTGCGGCCTGTCACTAGTAGCCTCAAGGAGAGGAATATCACAGCAGGTACTTCACCGATACTACAAACTAGAGACTTATATATCACTGTTGACGGACCACGCAAGAACATAGAGACAATTAAATGACTCAGGGGTACGTCCTTACACTAACCATGATCTACAAGATCCTAGCCTATATCGTTGCACCGTTGCTTCTTTCCAGTTGTCTAGCCAAAAGCAAACTTTCGCTTTGGATGGACGAGAACCAGGTCGAGCACTTAGTTGGTAAGTAGTACCGATACCCATGCATTGTTTTGTTTCTGTGTTTTTTTTAACAGAATGGTTTAGACCACATCCTACCATCACTTTAAATAGCAACTCTCTTGAAAAAGTCTACTTCACACGAAATTTATACCACATGGTCTGACTGTGGCAAAACACACGGTGGAATCATCACATCGACAACACTGAATTGTTATCATGTGCATTTGGCTCGCTCAGTGTGTATACCACTTGTTTTATTTTCACAGTTTCTGTTACGATGTTTCATCTTAAAAATAAATTTTACACAAACCATAGCGAAAGAAGATAAACGGTCATAAAAGTTACAAGTGTAGAAGATTTTCAGCCGAATCGCTCTTTTTATCATATAATCACAGACCGTCTACATATACTGATGTGGTAGAATTGGGTCTCGGGGTTCCCTCATACACTAAACTTTAACACTGTACCCGCCAGGGTCAGCCTCTGTCTCTCACGTCTTGGAAGTCACATCTCAACAAAACCCACCTAGTACACTGATAATTTCGATCTGCATACAGTTCATAAAACTATTACACTTATTAGTTATTAAATTTCATGTTAGTTATTAATTGTATATTAGTAAACCGCTTCTTTTTATGTAAACTCAAGTTGAACGATATGTAGAACGATTTGCAATCTACTATCAATTCACCAATAACCCGAAATATGTTGAAATAAAAAAGAAATAATGAAAGCAGGTTTTATGAAATTCAGACACGCTATGATAAAATGGTTATTTTAAAACCTTTCAGTTACATGTTACAAAATGAGAAAAAAATTAATAATAATAATAAAAACGAACATGATATTTTATATTCGTCAGTGTTTACAATAACTTCAAATGAGTTTAACTACATGGGTCGTGTACAGCTTAATTCTGTAACAGGTGCCCGTGAAAGTCTATAATTAAGGCTATACATCCATTGACAAGTAACAGACGACTACTCCTCAGCATGAGGCATGTCATTAGCGTAACCTTATAAATATCCAACATGGCTAAACATTTATACTACTTAATAATAAAAAAAACCGTTTCTGTAGAAATATTGACGGTAATAACGTGTAAATATTTATACGTTTCCAAAACAATCCCAAAATATAAACCGTCGTTTTTTCGTTAAGCTGCCAGGTTCAGGAGCAAATATCCTACATATGTTCATGATAAAATCCGCATAGAATCTATGTCAAATACTGCTCCTATATCGCTGCCTGAAATTCTGTAGAGTACTAAGAATCACGGCATGTTTTGTACACAATAAGCCCGTCCGTACCACGAAGACAGCAGTATAAGACCAGCTACCTTATTGTAGCCGCTTTGATGTGCCAAAGTACGTCTTTTTATCGTTACTGTTACACGATTCAAATTTAATTAAGTTTTCCACGTGCCAAGACATCTTTTGTTTTTTACTTAATAGAAATAAACTCTCATTAGATCAGACTCCATTTTTTCCGATGAAAACAAAAACTATGCCGAACGTCTGTATCCGATGTCAACACGTTTTTGCGAGGCTGGCCTTGGAGAATCCTCAATAACGGGTGATAATTACAACCATTACATTTGTAATTTGTACAGTTTCGAGGTAATCGTTTGTAAATTACATACATTCTCGCCGGCGGATTCCTCATAATGAAGTGATAACTGCACACATACACAGGTGACCTGTAAGCACTTCAGACGAAAATATATTGGGCATAAAAAATAACGGGAAACAGTAGAACACCTTAGCTTGATATCTTTCATTAGTGCAGTATTTATGCTCATTCATAAGAAAACACCATAACAATGTTTCCCATTTACGTCAATAATATCACAATAATCATATACAGATGTTTCGTTATTTTGTTCCCTTCGGTTGCATTGGCATCTTAGCTTGATTAATTATGATCATTTTCAACGTGTTCCTTTCAAATATGCATAATTACGAACAATCTCCATGTTATCCAGCATCAAACAGCATATACTTGTTTTCTATTTATAAATAATTTTTAAATATTCCATTTCTTATTGACTAAGGCGAAGCTTTGCATTACATATTGTAATATAACCGTCTATTTTTATATGATACACTTCACGTTATATTTTACCCCCACAGGCCTCCGGATGAAGGTCTATATTGTCAGCGACGGGACATTTCCTCACTATCTCCGGACCCCAGGGATTGACAAAGGGCTACAATCAATCCCTTCCGAGGTGGACACAGTCAATCTCACGTGGGAGGCCGGGGATGACACGGTAGGGACAATTTTTATTCAATTGTATTTAATGCACTTGACTACATTTTGTACATGTATTGAAAAGCGAAACCAATATCTTGACAATGAAATTACTAATCTTCAATTTTTTTTTCAATTCATTATTTTTAACATAAAAGCCGTGATAATATGTTATAAAATGTGGAAAGCTCGGTACATATAGTGAATCAAACAAAAGTAAAAAATCTTAGATAATCTAAACAGAAGTACACATTTCACATACGTAATGTTACGTAGGTGCCAACTAGAATATTGTCTAAATGCAATGTATGGAAATGAGTTTGTTAATGAAATTAATTTTCTTACTTAATTATTGCACCAATATAATGTTGAAGTATACACAATTAATTAAGATAAGTGAAACTATCTTCGACATAGATAACAGTCTATTTTATAATTCCATATACTTGGTACAATATAAGTTAAAAACAAACTACTTTACAATGTCATACATCTAATAAAATTAAATTCAAGACTTACTGACATACAATTAATATAGCTTGAAAGTAAACTATCATACAATGTCATACATACAAAACAATATAGCTGAAAAACTAAGTTCCAACCAATGTCATATACACGTACAACATATATATAGTTATACAATGTCATACATACAAAACAATATAGCTGAAAAACTAAGTTCCAACCAATGTCATATACACGTACAACATATATATAGTTATACAATGTCATACATACAAAACAATATAGCTGAAAAACTAAGTTCCAACCAATGTCATATACACGTACAACATATATATAGTTATACAATGTCATACATACAAAACAATATAGCTGAAAAACTAAGTTCCAACCAATGTCATATACACGTACAACATATA
>JAUMHH010037213.1:0-10119 GCA_032359455.1 Chlamys rubida
CCCCCCCCCCCCCCCCCGCACAGTTCTGCGTCCTGAGCTTATTTCGGCTAGCTATGTACGCTTCGGCGGACATGGTCCCAACATTTCTTTTCTTTGGTGTATTTTATTCACTACTGCAGGAAAATCAATATTTTGTTATGAATGCCCCATTTAATGTAAATCTAATGAAAAGTACGCGGTGGAATTGGAAGGTGGATAGTTTGTCGTGTTTTAGCACATTTTGAATACTTTCTGCAGCAGCCAATTCGAAATTAACAGCAAGATAACATTAGATTAATAAAGACAAAGGTTTAAGTACTGTACACTGTAAATGCTGTTGATTATATTGTTTTGGAACCTTTATTGTTTCTGTTAATTTTTATTAGATTATACGTAAAACTAAAGATACGTCAGGTACTGTGTACGCATTGATGACAATTTATTACTTCAATTTTAACCGCAGTTTTTCCGACAGATTGCGGCACGGTAACTTCATTAATTGATTATAAAATGTCCCCAATACACCCGGTGTAGGCTCACTAGACCTGAACCACTAGAGATATCTGCGCGGTAAAATAATCATGCATTAAATGAATGTATGCATGTGAGAGACGTTCTCCAGTTAAACACCCAAACGTGGGGTGTGAAAAACGTACCTGTCATTACAGGCAGTCACCAGATCTCATTCAAAGGTATTCAATATAACAATAGTGAACTCTTGTTAATGATTGACCAACGTGACATCCCGATACTTAAGCCTTTACGTAATGTTAAAGCATACATAGATGAAAACATGTCAAGGCCATCCGCCCAATAATTGGGGAGTTTCACATGTATGATGATACAGAACACATACTGGGAGCCGGTCAGACGAAATACCTGACCAGTGCAAACATGACCAATCGTGAAATGAGGACGAAATTAAAACGGATTGTTTTTGCAAACGGAACGTTGCAATCGACATCATAGGCTGGGGCAACGCAGGTATTTGATAACTTAATATTCGGGTTTTTTTTATACTTATTTTCAATATCCCGTTTATTCTGATACCGAAATGGAACCGACGATACCATCGTAATTCAATTAAAAAATCATTTACAATTCTTGCTTCTAAAAAATATGCGCGAAGTTTTAATTAAAAATAAAAAGGTACTTAAATTTGATAAAAATTCTTATTCTATAATACATGTACATGTTTCCAGAATTCTTATCCAAGAAATAAGAACAAATGTTGATAAATATTATACAGTAACCAACTATTTACCATCAGTTTTACTATTAGTTACAAAACAAAACATTTTAAGAAAGTAGTTTTGATTAGGATTGTATATGTTATGTGGTAGAGTATAATTATCAATATGATTTTAGGCCCTACGGAATAATGGCGATTATGGTTAACACAAACGTCTTGGCTGATATACATTTATAACAACATGTGTTATGTTTTGGGAAAACAACTTCTATTTCTTAGCCGTACACATAGGTACATGTACAAATCGACCATAATTATTCTTACTGTATCTGTTTAAATATTTTCTTACTGACTTCCTGTGTACATACACCTGTTACAGCTTAGACTTTCTATGTACTGTTACAGCTAAGACTTGCTGTATACACTGTTACAGCTAAGACTTTCTGTATACACAACACTTTTACAGTTTATAATTGTCGTGTACACAGCACTGTTACAGCTAAGAATTGCTGTATACACAGCACTGTTTCAGTTAATCCTTTCTGTATACACAGCACTGTTACATGTACAGCTAATCCTTTCTGTATACACAGCACTGTTACATGTACAGCTAATCCTTTCTGTGTACACAGCACTGTTACATGTACAGCTAATCCTTTCTGTGTTCACAGCACTGTTACAGTTAACCTTTCTGTGTTCACAGCACTGTTACAGTTAACCTTTCTGTGTTCACAGCACTGTTACAGTTAACCTTTCTGTGTACACAGCACTGTTACAGTTAACCTTTCTGTGTACACAGCACTGTTAAGTTTCTTAGAAGAAAAACTACATGTGTTCATAAACAGTCTCACTTACATATCTTATCGGTTAGGTCGTTGTAGAATTACTATACAATGTCTCATTAGGTCTAAAAATCCGTGCTAAGTAACCAATAACTATTATAGTGTTATATCAGTATCGGGTTCTCCAATAAAAGCCACACCTTAGATATTATGGATAAATCAAGCAGTCATATACGCTTAAATAGACATACAAGCTCTCATGTGACTAAGATTTTACATGCTTATATAAGCTCCTATATAACTTAGACGTAGCGTAGATTATAACCTAGAGGTTAGATAGATGTACAAACTAAGATGAATGTAAAAGCTTTACTATAACTTAGATTTCATGGTATACAAGCTCCCCTATAACTTAGATTTCATGGTATACAAGCTCCCCTATAACTTAGATTTCACGGATTAACCATCTCTCATAGCTAAGATGTTACATGTATATACATTGTACAAGCTGCCCTATAACTTAGAAATGACGTGGTGTTGATCTGCTGGCCTGAGGCTTTTCTATTAGTCGGGCATCCTACATGTATTTGTCGTGGCCTTGTTCTTGTTTTATACTCAATACCTAATGCGTCTCTAGTACATGTAGTATCTGGTGATAAGATATAGCCATTATTTTAACAGATCCGATGTAAACATGATCCAATTAAATTCAATCACAATGTTTTCCAGTCGTACAAGTGTGTTGTTACATTATATGTGTGCAGATACAATGCAGTCTTGTGTTGTTGTTATGTTAGAGAAAAAGCGCACCAGTTTACCTGTGCGACTGCATTCTGCGGAAGTGAGTTGTCATTCACATATCTACGCACCAAATACAGAATTAGTCCTTGAACATCACAAACTGTTGTAATGATTCACCGTACGAAAGATGTTACTGGTGCACATACGTACAATGTACATGTGTTGCTCAAGTACACGTATTTCCAAGAACGCGAAATAAATTGTGTAGGTACATTGTATATCCTACTCAATATAAACTTTTAGTTTCTTTTGTAAGACTTGAAGGTGATGTAACACCATCAGGATTAGTTACTGACGCCATTTTGTATACCGATATGTAGAAGTAGTGACATCGTTGGAACTACTTAGAAAACACTGTTATCATGATCACAGATACGGAGGTAACAAGCGATGACGTTTTCAACAAGAAACGGAATGTTTCAAACTTTGACGAACTTAAAATCTAAACGCTTTCTTTATCGTCGTGTCAGTAAAAATTCAGTACGGATGGGGCTAATTATTTGTGTCTGTTCTTCAGGTTTAATTTAATTTCAGTGCTATGGTGGTTTTGTTGATGTTTTTATTACAAAATGCACGTGTTTCAACACATGTAATATCAATCTTACGTAAATAAGACTTTACTGACTTACGATCCCCGTACACTGACGACAATGCATGACTAAGGCTTGGTAAATCAATCCCGAAGAGAAAATCGTTCCTTGTGGGACTTTTACGAAATAAAGAAGTAAAAATGAAATTAACAAACAAAAAAATCTACAACAAGGGTTCTGAGTGTAAAAATACTAAAAATGCATTATGGACAAATTAATTCCAAAATGAAATGAAATTAAGGGTACATTACATGTATACGCGGAATCTAAAATGAAATTCTCTATTGTTTTGTCGGTGGTGGTACAGGGTCCCTAAGTTATTACTTCGCTATTGAGCTTGGGTGACACACAAATATATACCCATATTCACTTTTTATAGAAATTGTAGAAATATTCATTTGGACGTTCAGATTTTTTTTTTAAATTTCGTATAACAATTAAAGCACTTAGTTGGCGATAAAAGCATTGATAATGTCATGTTATTATGAATTCCTACAAAACATTATCCCTAATAAAGTATAGAAATTTCACAAACAATTGGACATAACTCTAATACTGATTTAAGTATAATTTTCATAATCACTTGATATTCTATCTTCCAAACTTTTAGTAGGTGTCAGAAATATAAATGTAGTTAAAAAGTAACGAGACTGCCCACGCTACGTTGATAACAGAAATATCCATTGATGTCAACATAGATTTCTGAAGCTGTAGTAAACATATATATTGATGCGCGCCATACATCTTTTACGTTGCATTGTTTTCCTATTCGATTCTATGTTACATGTAGTTAAACTTTATATATTTTTTTATTCTATTTTGAGAGAAAAAATTGCGCACAACTGGAGAACTATTCAGCCCGTATATAATTGATACAACTAATTTGTCCATGAAATGGAGCAGTTTTTGATGTCATTCCCATAGACACGGTGTTAACTTTTGCTGTAAAAATGTAAAAATGGTTTTAGCCGGCTTCATGACTTATCATAGCGATTTATGTAAATATTACCAACGGCAGCTGGTTAAAGTTTTAAGTTCTGTACAGAATTTCATCGCAACAGCATGGAAAACGGAGACAAAAATAACGTATTGAAAGAGAAGTGAATTAACATAGAATCAATGGTAAATATCGCAACGGCGCGTCACTTTATGGTTCAAAGCCGATCTAGAGATGAAATGCGTGTAACAAAGTTGACAAATCATTTTTGATAACTCTACCTAGAACCGCACACGGCCCTGTAATTTGACACTCAAGGCATAAAACGTCAGCTATGGGCGACCTTCCTATATCGTAGCAAAACAGAACTACCAAATTATACGTATACGCTGCACTGTCAGACGAGGCGCAAACTTCCCGGTCTAAACGTCACATCCATCAAACGATGACGTCCCACTTGATTAATGAGTGTTTTATTGTATCTTTACAGGTTCCCCATTCAAAAGCACATGAGCAGTATGCAGCGGTCAGTCTCGGTGGTAGAAGGCATGCCGATGGCACCTGCAATGAACGGAAAGAAATCCAGGCGCTCTTCGTGCCCACCCGTCTCTGGGCAGGAGAGCACTATATTCGTCAAGCGACCCCCCTATACCCAAGTGGCCTTTGACGACCTCAATCTGCGCGGGGACGAACAGGACAGTAGGTCATTGGGCCAGAAAATTCGAAGCAAGTGTGATTGTTCTGCGAAATGCGTGTTCAAACAACTCAGTACGTTTCTACCAATTATCAAGGTTATTCGTTACTACAACTTCAAGGAAAACCTGCTGATTGACATTTTGTCCGGAGTTACGATCGGTATCCTCCACATCCCACAGGCTCTTGCTTTCGGTTTGCTTACATCTGTCAAAGTTGAAAATGGTCTCTACACCTCAGTTTGGCCTGTGATCCTATATGTGTTTTTCGGAACGTCAGCTCATGTTTCCATGGGAACGAGCGCCGTGATATGCATTGTGACTGCGAGTGTTGTAGACCGACAAGCGGAAGTCTTCAAGGAAACGAACATGCATCTCATGACAGGCGGGAATGGGACATCTAATTCAACGTTCGAAGCATGGGAAGACATTCCGGAATTTATGGATTATAAGGAAAACGTCGCAATTAACATTGCGATGTCGGCTGGTATTATCATGATTATAATGGGCTGTTTCCGGCTCGGATTTGTCACCGCCTACCTGTCCGAGTCTTTCTTTAGTGCCTTTACTTCCGGTGCTGCTGTTCACATAGCAACTAGTCAAATCCCCGCAATCCTCGGAATCAATACCCCCCGTTTTGGCGGCGTGTTTAAAATTATCTATACATATGAAGCTATTTTTGGGAAGGTACATGAAATGGAACCCGCAACGCCGATAATAGGAGTGATAAGTATGGTAATATTGTTCCTGGTTAAAGAGTGTATAAACGAACGGTTTAAGCACAAACTTTTCATTCCGATCCCAGTGGAACTTCTGGTGGTCATTTTGGCAACAGTACTATCTTTCGCTATTGGATTCGACGAGGAAGCTGTGCCGGACAAGGACAAAGTTTTCCACGTAGCGGTAGTCGGTCAGCTGACCTCCACAATTCCTGTGCCTGTAATTCCCGATCTGACAGGGATACAAGATTACATAGTGGACAGTTTTGTGATCGCCATTTTGATTTTTGCAAACACCATTGCCATGGCAAAGATCTGCGCCAAGAAACATAATTACGAGGTCGACGACAGTCAGGAACTGATAGCCTACGGTATGTGTAACTTCCTGAGCGGCTTCATGTTGTGTTTCCCGTCTGCTGTTGCCCCTCCCAGATCGATGGTGGCCTCCTCCATGAACACCAAGACAACCGTTACCGGAATATTCGTCACAATACTCATGTTGCTCGTCATCTTGGTGATAAGCGCTTTGTTCAAGCCACTTCCCAAGGCTGCGCTGGCCGCTATTATCGTAGTCGCACTGAAAGGACTGTTCGTTCAGATGATGGACTGTAGAAAGTTCTGGAGAGTCAATAAATTCGACTTTATCATCTGGTTTTTCACCCTTTTTAGTGTCGTATTCCTTGATATCGATCTTGGTCTAGGTATTGGGGTTGTTGTATCCCTTGTCACTGTCGTATTTCAGACCCAATTCTCGCGAGGTTTCCGACTAGCCGTGACTTCAAACGACGGTATTATGGTGGAGAACAACAGGTACAAAAACACACGCGAAATTCCAGGAGTCAAGATCTTCCGTTTTCAATCTAATCTTTATTTTGCCAACGCCGAAATATTCCGGAACACCCTATACAATGGAACGATCAACCCCAGGAAACTTCTCAAAATGCTACAAAAGCAGAAAAAGAACGACGATAAAGTCGGAGGTGGAGAAAAGAAGAACGGCGAACCAACAAACACGTATGTAAGCTCTTCCATGAAACCAACCGACGGAAATATGAAAGGCGAGTTATCATCAATCCGTCTTGACTTAAACGGAAAAGAAATGAGATACAAAAAAGAAAGTGTTACTTCAATGACATCCAACACAAGCGCGGACAATCATGCATTCGGTCTTTCCGAGGAAAACCTTGTTCCTGTCGGAAATGGAAACGGGAAAGTGAATGACCAAAACGGAACACCATCGCATAACTTCCTGTCGATTGATAACTACCCACTGCGGAGCCGGCGAGTCAGTGTGGCGTCCAGCATTAGCATGATTACAGAACTGGAGATTGACCCTGTTGACGGAAACGAGGTTGTAAGCGTCGAGTGGCTGGAACACGCGAGGAAAATCCACCACATTATCGTCGACTGCTCCACAATGAACTATTTGGACATTTCCGGTGCAAGTGTACTCAGTCATATATACACAGAATACCAGCACGTCAATATCAACGTATTCCTTGCCGGATGTTCGGCAGACATTCGGAACACTATGGAACATGCTGGTGTGTTTGATAAAATCCCCAAGGGTAACTTTTTCATTGATCTTGAGGACGCTATTGCTATCGCTAAAAATATGGCAGTCCAGACAATACCAATTAATCTGGAAGACTTTTCTGATGACGAGGCTGCGGAAGACTCGTATATTACCCGGATGTGATGCTCGCATCTTGGATGGTTTGAGCTGTTCGTTTTTGAGAAAACATCCTTTATTTTTCTATGTACATATATATATCTTTACATATACCATTAACTCAGTTCATATCTAGACAAACATGTATCATTATGTCAGTTCATTCTCATATTTACATATTTACATATAGCTGTTCCCATTAATTTTTCATATTTGTTATATGCTTCTTTTTTGTAGGATTTAGTATATTCTTATGTACCGTGTTTATTCAAGGATAATCACCAAAGAGAGGGGACAGAAACCTAGCCCCCACAGTGCTTCATACTTTCTGTGATTTACATTCCTTAAACATTGAATATTCTTGTTGCAGTTAAATTTTTTTTTAAAAAGGATTGCACGGTAAAGTTGAAATGTTCATGTTCCATAATCGACTTGCATTCATACCGGTATGAAAATAATTGAATATTCTTGTTACAGTTAAATTTAAAAAAAAATAAAGTTTTGATAAGGATTGCACGGCAAAGTTTAAATGTTCATGTTCCATAACTGACTTGCATTCTTACCGGTATGAACATATTTTTTTTAAATTTTATTTTTGTTGATTGGTAGGGCTAAAATCCATGTTCCCGTTATGCCTAGTATAGACAGTACAAACATACCGTTCAATACATTTATTTACATTATAAAAATACAGTTATTGACGATCTGAATATCAAAACATTCTGTTTTAGTAATGTTTGCGGTATTTCTTCTGGTTGTGTTTATACAAGGGCTTGCAACAGGAATGTACATGTATTGTAACGGACACAAATTATACTGTCATTGTGGTAACTCTAAGAGTGACTTTAAACGCATTTAACTAGTTGAATCACGTGTTGCTGAAATCAATAACACAGTTTTGACTATCGGTGATAGATTCCTCTACTGAAAGATTTCTAATCACAGCTGATTTAATTTGGTTTCCGAAGTAGTGTGAGGATTTATCACTGGTGTTCGATACAATGTGTGTCAGTACAGTTCACAGAGAAAGCCTCCCGATAGTAATATGATCGTATTTTGCGAGTCAATATAATAAACATCAAACTAAGGCACGTATTTGTTTTGTTTTTTGCTACATGTACTTTACATTTAAGCATTGAGGACGACATTGTTTTATGAAACGATAATTGCGAACTGAACGAATCCAAAAAGCTAAGTATTTTCTATACCCAAGTGAAAATTAAACAAAAATCGTCCTGAATGCTTTTAAGTTATTATCATTTAACGGTTTGAAAGTGGACCATGACCTGAAAACCAAATTATTTCAATTGCCTTTAGTTATAACAACACGTATAGTATCCCGGAAAGGGGGCGGGGCGCCCGGGACGATGTGTGTTGCTTTTCACTCATCTCTGCGTATGCAAGTTTCACGTGTCTCATGCGAAAAAGCAACGCCCTTTAGCCTTTCTTGAAGTATTCATTGTGTCTTTGAGAAGTTTTAACAAATTATCTGAGATGAAACAAAAAGATTCGAAAAGATATAGGGGATGGTGGTGTGTGAAGAAAACAAATGATCATAACAACAAAAAAACGATTTAAAAATGAAAAAAATCTTCCATCACTAATAGTAAGAGTTATGTCCCCTTGGCCAATTAATTTACTTTAATCACAACATGACATGACAAAGGTCGTTATTGACTAATGTAGAAGAGAAGTGTAGAATCAATTCTTACTTCACGTTGTCCAATTGTCACCTCCTCCAAGGATATAAGACTCATATGTTTTTTTGTAAAAGCTATCCGTGTAGCACGTGTCCACGAGAGCAATGCAGCCGCTTCGTGAACATTCGAGACAAAATTCAGGTATAAAGTATAGATTTTATTTCTTTATCTTAAGCCCAATAACACGTGTACAGTTTGACATTTAAATGGGAAAAGGTCCGGAAACAAGTCATGTATTTGTGTATTCAGCAACGAATATACATATGAGTCAAAAGAAAACATTCATAGATCTTGTTAAATTGTGTTTTCTGTAATTTTTCATTAATGATCGTTGATGCATAAAAAATGACTTTTAATGTATTCATCCATACATATGGAAGAAGCCACTTGCCACAGGCTTAACAGATATATCAGCGCATAGACACTGAATCACTGCACGCGATACAAAAAAACACATGTATTGTAACAAACTGGGAGACTAAGACGAAATACTGACAGTTCAAAGAAAAAGAGACATGACAGCCGAAGTATGGAGACATCAGCGTCCAGATAAATAGTGTACGCGATACAGCGATATTAGACCATACAGATCAGACAGAGAGACATTACAGACGATACAATGAGACATTACAGACGAGACATTACAGACGATACAATGAGACATTACAGACGATACAATGAGACATAACAGACGAGACATTACAGACGATACAATGAGACATTACAGACGATACAGTGAGACATTACAGACGAGACAGTGAGACAATACAGACGAGACAGTGAGACAATACAGACGAGACAGTGAGACATTACAGACGATACAATGAGACATAACAGACGATACAATGAGACATTACAGACAAGACACTAAGACATTACAGACGATACAATAAGACATTACAGACGATACAATGAGACATAACAGACGAGACAGTGAGACATTACAGACGATACAATGAGACATTACAGACGATACAATGAGACATTACAGACGAGACAGTGAGACAATACAGACGAGACAGTGAGACAATACAGACGAGACAGTGAGACATTAC
>JAUMHH010037224.1:0-24200 GCA_032359455.1 Chlamys rubida
TGGGGAGATAACTCATTGGAACTGGGGAGATAACTCAAAGAAACTGGGGAGAAAACTTATTGGAACTGGGGAGATAATTGTTTAGGACAGGATATTTATAGAAATGTATTGACGATCTGAAATATAGTTGAAACAACTCATGAATTAGCACCATGTCAGCAAAAAGTAATAGTTCTAATTGTAAATAATTTCAATAAAACTAACAGCAATTGCTGACACAAATTTGGACAACATGATCCAGAAACACAATTGATTATAAGTGTATAACATTAGACCGTGGACTGAGCGGTCAGTAAATTAATCTAACTCCAGGACTAAGAACTGACTGGTCACTTCAGTATTAGATCATAGCCAGCTGTTGGTCAGTGAAGCCAGACATTTTGTCATATTAGGGTGAGAGTGACCAGTGTCCAGGTGGCTTTGATAATGACCACAATTGTAGGGGCACACTTAGGACACAAATGAATGACCACACATTATCACCAATCGCATAGCCAAGTGCCCTAATACCTTAATTCAGTCTGAGTGACCAAAGCTAATTGTCATCATACATGACATTGTCCAGACTGACCAATGTAATTGGCTGGAATACATAACTTTACTGACCACAGACAGACAGGTATGTGTCATTATGTGTATGTCCAGTCTGTGGTCATCACGAATAAGTAACAATGCCTGATTAATATCTAACAGGTCACCTGTGGTTTTGTCACCTGCTCGATAGCTTTATGGTCAAGAGCTGCTATTGACCATCCTTAACTGGACATTCTATCACAAATGTGACAGACTTTGAGGTTTGTAGGTAATGTTGTATGGACGATTTATTGAATCAGGAAATAAAACATGTCTGTTATGTTATATGTATTATGTAGTTCCTGTTACATAAATACTTTCAAAAGGAATGTTGAACATTGCAAATCTTTGCCATTGGTTGAGAGGGATGGTTGGGGTCCAGGATGAAAAGAATTCTGGTAGTTTCAGGGAAAATTTATTACTCGGCTTATTCAACAAAATAAGGAGTAATTTCAGGATATTAGTTGGACATTTGAATCTATAACCTTAGCTTAAAGGAAGGAGTCAAAAAAAAAGTTCAAGTAGTTTCAGGGGACTGAATTTTTACTACGCCTTTTCTACATTTAGTATTTTCAGGGCCCTGTGTTGGAAAACACTATCTTAGCTTCAATTGTTCATTTTGACTTATATGCCTTTGGCTAAATCAGGTTTTTAATCCTCAATAAATAAAGTTTATTATTATTTTCAATTTCTTAAAACAAAATTAGGAATATGCTCTTACCATGTCAGACAATTACATCAGTCTTACAATTAGTGGCTAAATCCAGTGAATGGATTGTCACACAAGTTAGTGGATTTTCATTAAATTCAAACTTTTTCATTAAATTCAAACTTTTTTGCAATGTACATGTATTTGGTAATGGTCATTTGATATCTGAATAAGAATGTAAACATTTTAAACAAAATTGACATATTTAAACCAATTTACATTTTTAACAGGCAGAAATAAAAATATAATTGACATATATTGATTCCTGATTGATTTATTACAGATTAGCATGCAACGTGAAACAAAATAAACACAGTGAAATATGACCACCATCATCGCTGTTATAAATAACAGATTATCCATTTGTTAGAAACAAAGTAAAAAACCATTAACAAAATAAGATTTAATCTTGATACTGTATTCAATAGGTATTCACAATATTTATCTACAAAACCCAAAACAGCAGGTGTGCAATTTGTCATTAATATATGCCTCCATGAAATAGCCCGTCACAGGTATATATTCAGAGCTCTTTTAGCTTTACAAAAACTAATAAAAAAAAATCAAGTTTACCATCTGCATAACTTGTCAATAATTTAAGATTTATCCAATAACTACCAATTCAAAACCAGGTTTTCAGTAGTATATTTATATATTTTGCTTTTTGTCCACTTTCAAAATTTCAGAAAATTTGTGTTTCCTGTTGCGTACATCATAGTACACCTCTATAACAAAGCTTACAGAAAAACGATCATCGGTTTAGTTTTACATTAAGTATTGATCTTATGCAGATGTTAAAAATTGCATATTCATACATTTTTTAAATGAGTTTGCAGTATTTGATATTGAGAATTTTTTATTTTTTGAATTATGGATTAGTGTCAGGATTTTAAATGTGTTTCAATGATATATTAAACAATAGTGATGGATGTTTTTTTTTATTTTTTTTATTGATTTCCAATTTTGTCTGCATTTATTTCCTGAAATTTGTTATAAATGTCAGGAATTTTATTGAGTTTCTATTCATAAATCAACTCAATTATGTATTAAAAAAAATCTTTCAGTATTTTATTGGGATTTCGATCCTGTTTGCCTTAATGTTTGGTTTATGAAAAGTTGAAAAAAAAATTAACACAGCTTTGAAAAAATGTATTGATTTTATGATTGGTTTAAATTTCATATTCATCTTGTGTTCATATATCATTTATTTCATCATCATATATACCAGATGTTATATTGATCTCGATGCAGACAACCTAAGGGTTCAAGTAAGATATGAACTTCAAAGAAATAGATAGCCTCGTAACATATCACTCATAATGTGATCTTTTAAAAATAAAATTCTTGGGTTATAAATCATTATGAACATTATACTGAAACCACATTCAAGAATTTGTGTCCAATGAAAATAAAAAGTAATAAAAATAGGAAAAAATCTGATACCTGGAAAAAAAATTGACTGGTACGACAGCAAAAACCACAATAAAGAATTTATGTCCAATAAAAAAAGTACAATAAAAAAAAATCTAAAAATAAAAAATATATACTGTTACCTGGAAAAAAGATTGACAGGTACAAACACTATTTGATAGCGAACATTTAGGTTAGGTAATCTCGTCCCCAGATAAAAGTATTGATATCGGTCACTTAAAAATCACCAGGTAAATATAGACCCAATGTCAGGTGAAAACTATCTGTAAAAATTGACATTGAATGACTGACTTTACACTTCGCTAACGTGTTTACCTGTAGCGCGGTGACACTTTTCACCTGGTCTATAGCAAGGTGAAGAAATAGGCCCACAGATTTAAAGTCTTTCTTTCAGACTTTTAAGTCAGTATTATTTTTTGTCACCAAGGAGATGTCAGTTTTTCTCCTTAGTGGAATTATATATCTATTCAATTTATATAACTGTATCAATTTTGTCATTTTATCACCTGGGTGACAAAAGGTCGCCCCTGGAGGGAGTATTATTTCACTTCAAGAATATACCTGTATCAAATTTGACCTTTTGTGTTCAGCTAGAAACACCTAAGCCCTTAGGTTAGTTCGCTTGATAAGGTATCAATTTATTTGTAGCTCCCTAAAAAGGGTTGAGTTTCCCTTTGTGACCTTATCAGGGTCATTTTGAGGCTTGAACAACGTTTATCTTTGAATTTGTTTGTCGACCATTGTTTAAACAAGAGTTTATTTCTGTGTCTTTCAAATGTTGAATTTCTGTTTTTTATTGTGTAATAATAGTTTCCGTGAAAAAAAATATCCAAGAATAGCACACTTATCTAAGAATTTTGAATACCTAGAAATTTGAGTCAAGTTACTATTTATAACTAAGTAGAATTCGCCTATTTAAACAATTCTAAGACAAGGAAATTAAAAGTGATGTAACAGGCATTTCCAGGTTGAAACGAAACTACTTCAAACAAAAGTAAATAACTCATTTACCCCTGAAGACACAATTGAACCCTTCCAATTCAAAGGTTGGAATATTTCATTATGAAATTTCAGGTGTGAACAAGTTAATTAAGGCATTGAGGTTACACCACTTCCTACTTAAGTTCACATTTCACACCTGTGTTAATGATCGGAGATTCAGGTAGTTGGCGTTTCCGTAACCGTAAGGTGCGGAGATACTCGTCAATAGGTAAATGATTTATCGTGAGTCACTCTATAATCCGACAGAATAAAAACATGTGTCTGTTTATACATGACCATTGACCACTAGGAAAAGATTTCAACAGATTTATATATATATGACTAACTATTCAGTACTGTGATCAAAGGAATTTGTCTTAGGGGCCCCCAGAGGGTTTTTACACTGAATGAAAACAATACCAGGTATATATAAGTTAAGGTCAAGTCTACCATATGCTTATCAGTATGTCAGCTATGAAGATCCTTACAGGCAGATACATATGTATTCAATTATATTAAGTTGTGTTTGGTACACAATTGAGTTATTTATATGTCGTGAGATTTTATAACCTAGCTAGAATATATCTATGGTTAAGAAGAGACCAGTACTATATAGGGTTCCAATTTTGAACAGATATCCACTTTAGCCAGGTTTCCACTTATACAGGGTTCTTAACTTCATGTAGAGAAATGTCATTTTGGGTGGGTGTCCATTTTGACAGCTAGGTGTCCATTGCAAGCAAGCTGTTTTTAAATAAACTGATAATTATTCAAATTTCTTCAATTTATCCCAGGAATAATATATATATATTAAGAAAATACATGAAACTATAGGACAGTTTTCCCAATACAAAATCTATAAAAATAAGCTTGTGGTCTTTAGCGATTAAAAACTTAAGGGTGTTAAATATCTGTAATTATCATTACAAAACGACTTACCCCCTGCCTCAAGTGTTTTTTAAAATATTCCTGAGACATGCTGATTAGGTGTGAATCAGGTACCCCCTGTAAACGAAGTGTTGTATTACACACCACTGAAGGAGTTAATTAATGTTAACGAGGCACTATGCTAATTACCCTATATATACCTTCTGGAGTTCCCCCGTGGTGCCCCATGTGGAGTATAAGTTGTATAACATGCCTGTTACAACGTAATTCACCTGTGATTAGGCCGCACTAATTACCTGATAATTAATTATGTAAATATGTTCACCAATATACCTAAAGCTGACTGACAATATTGTCCTTGGTAATGACCTGATAATAGATTTGATTCAGACATGGTAAAACCCCGGGAGGTGGGATATAGGGGTAGCATTCCTTTAGGGTCAGTGTTTGTCTGGCCCCTTATTTATCTACAGAAAGGGCTGGGTCTGGCTCTCTATGATTAGCAGGAAGGACTGGGTTGGTCCCTTTGTGGTTACATGACTAACAGATAGAGGTAATCAGATTGTTGGTTTATCTGTCGTTATAAGCTAATCTCATTTACATGTATCCCAGTACTGCTAGTGTAAACGGAGAACAGTTACTAACGAAAACAGATTGTCACAGCAGCTGAGATAAATAAACACACCCCAACCGGGGAGGCCTGCATTTCATCATCTTCGTGTTGAAATGCTGAAAACATGCGGAAACAAGGTCAATGTCCCATTAAAATCAGAAAAAATAACGAAATGTAAAATAGATGGTGTGCTCCATGTCAAATTAAAAAAATAAAAACTTTTTTCCCCCACGGAAGAGAAAAGAGTCATGGGATTATTTGGAAAAAGGCAATTGGAGTCTAAATCAATAGGTGTTTTTTTTCAAGGATTTTACTACTTTGAAGTATGTTTCAGATGTAATTCAAAAGGGAATTTCAAGGAATGAATACGATCGAGATATTTGTTAAGGGAAAGACTTACAGTCCCAAATGCTACATGAGTCAAAAGTTACATGTTGCAGGATTTTATGAACAAGGAAGATATACCACTTCCTCAACAAACAAGGCAGATAAGAGGTTTAAAATGTTATTGACGTTTCTACCAAAGAACCGTTTATGTAATTGCCTTTGCCTGTAATTTGTTTGCCTCTATCAATGGTCGGAGACTGTATCCAATTAGCGAACTGTCACTCTTCTTGAAAGTTCCCCTACCCAGGGGCAAGCACACACAGATATAGGTACAAACACATGGTCTGTCTCATGGACGTTTGAATTATGGCTCCGGATTTTAATTGGACTAACATTCACCGGATGTTACACAGAAGTTCCACGTGTTCGGTATTACGGGATAAGAGAAATTTCCAATGACTCATAGATTTGTAAACATGTCAGTCACAGGTTTAAATTCGGTACAGTTTTCTTGATAATATACATGTTATAATATATCGGACAGATATATGTCTGAGTGCAGGGCTGATATACAGCGACAGGGTCCTCTCAGTATATATAGGGTTATACAGTTCTATATATATATACACCAATTTTGTTAAAGGTAACAGGGCCTATGTGACTAATAGCAGGCGGCAGAAATCGCACGATTTACCTATGTATACAGAATACACTCCTGCTATGCACATTGCTGCAGAATAGACATGAAAATGTATTACCCATGTGCTACAACAGTTAAATTGAATTTTATTTGGTGAGGAATTTAAATCATTTCATTGAAGTTTGAAAAGTCTTTTGTGGTTCAAAGCATATCTCCCTTTGACTATTTGCTGTGGGTATAGGAGTCTAAGAGAGACTATTTGCTGTGAGCAGATCTCAAGGCTGGTTGTGGCTGAGCGAGCACTATCATACACACCACACAGGCTAGAGCTATACACACAAGGCCCACTCAGGCTGTGCCTATCAGTACAGACAGCCCAGCAGACCCGTACACATGTGTTACTCAGTGTGTCAGGAAATACAGCTAAAATGGACAATAACACTTAACACCGCTTACTTTACAATGTGACAGTGCCTCTGGATTATTTTACCACATCCAACAGTGGAAATTACATAGAAAAAAAACCTGTATTGGAAATTTTTAGTAACTCTGTGTTCAAATTTGGAAAGAAAAATTGTGACATTTATTAGAGTACATTTGAATTGTACCGATGGAAACTGACTAGAAGTTTCGCTGTTTCGTGTGATCTTTGTGAAGGATTTAAACAATGGGTGCCAACAATTCTCAAATTCATGATCGGCAGTCGTCTGATCCGAGAGTTTTCATCCAGCGAGGCGATGCAAGTACAAGATTGGAATATCACGGAGTCTGTTACCAGGAAGGTATGTATATTGTAACGATCAATTATATACAATAAACGTTTATATGTGTCGGTAATTAGTACACGAATTACCATAATCAATATTTATGAATAATTTGGCCTAATGATAATTACATCTCTAATGTCCCAGTAATGATATAAGATACTTACGAATATTATCATTATTAAATCAAAACCCTATTCATATGTATATGTATACATACAGATCCATATGATAATATTTCAAACATGCAATCACCGTTTGATAAAAATTAGAATTTGTACAGAAAATTGTAAGTAAATGGTAATTTTAAGAAAATTTAAAGTACAATAATATATAAATAATAAAAATAAAAATTTCAAAGAAAATTTAAATTTCATCTGACATATCTTCAAAGTTTTAATCCAAGTTATAGACATAGCGTAATTTATGTAGAAATGTGACTTATCAATCAATTTCGCGATTAGTATAATTGATGTGTTGTAAACGCTTGGTATTTTAACTACTTGTGTGTATATATATATATACATAAGTGTCAAACATCGTCTACAAGTCTCATTGATAGAGAAATAATGGCCTAAACTTTGTATGAACTCGATGAACATGATTCAGGGATGACTTACTTTATACAGTACATACAGTCAAGGACCGTGTAATCAGACTTACGACTCCCGACATTCCCCCCTCCCCTCTTCCCCCTCCTTCCCCCCCCCCTTGAAAAAATGATATATGATGTGTTGGGAGGGGGGGAAACAACTGTTTTATCATATTCCATATTATACCTCCACTAAGCTGTATTTCAAAACAAAAGTTCCTTAACCCCCAAAAAAGTAAGTTACAATTTTCAAATCAGTTATATATAAGTGGTAATGGAGATATATTCCATGGGCTAGAATAATGAGTTATACTTCTGAGTTTAAAAATAAACCAAAACAGAGGATCTTTCACAAGAATCTGCTATATTTAGATGTATTTCTGGTTGTCTTGGAGATACAGCGTAATGTCAGGTACATCTGTCTGTGTGGCAGTTAGCTAACGAGAAAAAGCGCTCGGAGATAGGTCAGGTATATACACCTAATTGCGTCAGAGCGTACCTCACATTAAAAATGGAGGTAATTAGCGTTATAGCTAAATAGTTAATTCAGTTTTACCTTTGTGCAATGATCAAACGGTACTGTCGTTTTTTTTGCTTCAAAGTGCACTCATTGAAGGACTTATACAGAAAACAACAAATATTCCTGTGTTCAAAACAAACCATCAAACACTCGGGAGTAAATAGGAGGCCCTAGGAACCTTAAACTTCTGAGAGATCTAACAGTAATTACCTATAATGACTTGTACTTAACCATACAACCCTGTTATGTCCGTTCTCTTACCTGCCAAATATTCCTTTTTTATACCGACCATCTAAGTTAATAGGACACATATCTTTAATGATGTAAAAATAAACAATAAAAAAAATGTTAAAAATTATTTTAAAATTATTTTCAATACATTTTCAGAAAAAAAATGTAAAAAATGAAATAATAATAATAATTGGTGTTTTGTTTTTAAGGGGTTAAGTGAGGTAATAATAAGATTGAGAAAAAGTATAATAAGAATTCTACTCAACAAGTACAGCTGCTACCTCAGATCACCTTTCACAAAAGTACATACGATAGTATATCTACTCTTAGGGTAATGAAGAGTTACTTCCCCTTATCGTACAATCATATGAATACCAGACAATTATGTTGGTGAATTATGAGTGTATAGAGCCAGCTTTTATCATTTAAATCAATAATCAATATTCAATATATTTGAGAAAGAAGTAATCTGACTTAGCCAGAAACTGGTGTATTTATATAGTAAATAAAATTAACCATACTGAATATTTATTCTGGGATCAGCATGAGCATTAATGAGGTATCGCATTCTCCCTATATAAATATTAATGCTGTTTTAATAGACAGAGTTATAATTTGTATTTATATATAGAGTGTAAGTGTAAGGTATCCAATTACCTATCAATACCAGAAGGGATGAATATAGAAAAACCTTACCAGTTAGTTAGTATACCCTCGGCTCAGGCCAAGGTGAAAATATGCTTGTTTCTCAAGTCAATCTTTAGCAAAACCAACTTTGTATAGTTAGGCAAAAGATTTTATTTTGGAATTTAGTTCTACCATAAAAACAAGCATGTGTTTCTCATCAATAAATCATTAAATCATTTAAATATCAAACAGAGATGGCCAAGGCCAAACTAAATTTTAAGTTTGTTTCCTGTTCATTTGGCTCTCAAATAATTTAGGGTAGGTAGAATGAGGAAAATACCGGTGTTTTATTTTCATCTTTTTTTAAATTTTGATTATGATGATGATGATGATGATGATGGGAATATCATTTTCTCACATATATGTAGCGTATCCTAATATGCCTCAAATAGTTTGATACAAAACCTATATATATGTTTATCAAATCCCTTTGAGAACATGTGACCATTAAAACACTGGTAAATAAACCTTGTCTTAGACATTCCCCTGAAATTTAATTTGAAACTGAGAGTGAATTACCAGAACTTCAGGGTTTTTTCTTTGAATGAACATGTTAAAAGGTCAGAAGTGAAGATAAAATCGTTTTGGAAACAGGAGTCACGAATTGCACGGTAAAGTAGAATTAAGGTTAGGTACAGCATAACAGGGGCTGACAGGAAAAAGATACAATAATGTAATTTCACGGTTTTTTTGTAATAATGCTTTGACGAATACCTGTCCGTGACAATGACGGATGGCTAACACTTTCTTTTTAAAAGTTTTTACATAAATTCCGATTTATTTATGTAGATTGTGACAGAGATAGCATACAATGCATCTAGATAGGTAAGAACTAACACGATAGGGTAATATGATAGACATATGGGGTGGATTGGGTTTCTTTACAACTATAACGTATCGCCCATTAAAATTCCTGGTGACAAAAACTCCACTTGTTCCCCGTGATCTACGATTAAGGCACAGACATCGCAAACATTTTTGATATGTTAATTTATCTCAACTTTCTAAAAAAAAAACTTTATAAAAAACAGTTTTGCATTGACATTTTAGGTGAGAAATGGCATTTAAATTTGACTGCGATGGTCTGTGCCATGATTTCAGGTAAAAAGGTCTTTCATTTGTGTCAGAATAGGACCCCAGTTCATTTAATCGTTTGTGACTTTGTAGGTGAAAGATAAAATCTAATTTAACGTGGCAGATGATGTTGTTTGTTGTCGTCTGCTAGCTAGCGTTGTCATCTGCTAGCTAGTGTTGTCTTCTGCTAGCTAGTGTTGTCTTCTGCTCAGTGCAACTGTCGGATAGCTACAGTAGACCACAGACCATATAGTTTAGTCTTTCAATACAAACTGATAAATTTTCACTGAGTTTGTAATTAACTATAGGTAAAAATTCCATTAAATATAAGAAAAACAACACAACTTTTGATGCACTGTGCAATTAAATAATGATTCTGCATATTCATTATGAGTAGTTATGAGGGATATAAAAATATGATCTTAAGACATTTTTTCCACTATCTGTTTGTTACAAATGTCTGTATTTGCTATTCTAAAACTTTTACGAAATTTTTCATAATTGTCTTGCATTTTACAAATACAAAAGAAACTATAGGCAATATAATCTTGATATCATTTGAAATGCTCTTCATCTGAATGGAGTCTATTTGTCATACAGATTTGAACTTGACATAACTTTAAAAAATCAGAATCATAATAGATGTTTTCTTTGTTTTCCAGGCAAGCCGTCCGCACCAGATGGTGTTCCTTTTGTGAAGAATATCTCGCATAATTGTCTTACGCTCAGCTGGCTAGCTCCCAAGGGATTCCCGGCCAAATCAATACTTGCCTATCAAATTGAAGTCTACAATGTATTTGAGCGTCGATGGAAGGTCGTTACTAATTCTTGCCAAGGGACAAGCTACGACGTGAAAAATCTAGTGCCTGACACTGAGTACAGATTTCGAGTGAGGGCTGAAAACTTGTACGGCCGAAGTCGACCCGGTCATGTTTCTCCCGTAGTTAGAACAAGAGACATCAGTGAGTCACAACAAATGGACAAAACATTCCCAAAACCGCAGAAAATCGTACGTAGACACAGTCACCATATTAAAGTGGACGGAGGAGTGGCTACATTGCTGAAGCGTACAGAGGAGAGTAAGTTTGAGAACCATATCGGAACAATCCCCCTCAAGCGAAACAGCAGCTTGCGAGGGTCACTTCCTGTCCAGAGACGGTCAGTCTCGGCAGTGTTTCCTGGGTCAAGACGCGACAGTGG
The DNA here is from genome assembly GCA_032359455.1 of Chlamys rubida. Taxonomy (NCBI): domain Eukaryota; kingdom Metazoa; phylum Mollusca; class Bivalvia; order Pectinida; family Pectinidae; genus Chlamys; species Chlamys rubida. The sequence goes on from JAUMHH010037224.1 coordinate 11,231, forward strand.
TATTAGTATGCGTGAATCACGCCGGTCACTGGAGGAGTCATCCATTGCTACGGGCGATTCCTCCGTTACTACTGGAGACGATGAAAGTGCATCCGGTTCTCTGCGGTTGAAACGTTTCTCAAATATGTCAACTTCTACAACAACGGAAGAAGAATCTTGTAACCAATCGACTTCTGCGTCCTCCATGACTTCGATTCCAGAAGAAGCAGATGTGTTGGATAACTACACCATTCCAGAGGAAGACGATTTTCTTACTTCTCAGCTAAATGTGGACGATTCCAACTGGAAGTTAACGGGTCCCTGGACATTTTCAGACAATAACAAAGGCAAGGAAGATAACTCTCAATGGAATGCTTCTTCAAGAAACAATTCGCAACAGTGGCAATCACCAAATAATGACAATCAGTGGAAAACGAAGTCACCGGAAGAAGATCCATGGAACCTTGGCCTTGACTGCTGGGGGTCCCCAGGGGGAGATAACTCTCACTCACAGGACATAATGTCTGCACCTTATTCAGATGACACTAAGATTGCTTGGTGTACTCCCCCTTCCTTAGATAAAGGTCTGAAATCCTACAATTGTAAGGAAGAAACGCAAGTTTGGAAAGGACAGAACGGTTACCATAACAACAAAAATTTGAGTTCGTTTCAGAGTATGTTTAATGACGACGACATTGTGATAAAAAATTTAAGTTCTGATAGTAATGGGAATTATTCTTTTGATCCGAAGGACAGACAGTGCTGCGTTATCGAGGAAGATGATGAGGCAATGGATCTTGTGTCAGCTGTATGATGAAATATTCGTTGCCATGGAAACAATAAATCTTCGAACCTACCAAATACCCAAGTGCCATTTTCATTGCCTAGATGGAATATATGATAGTGCTTTACTCAACAGCACAGACCAAATACGCAAGTCTGGAGTGCATGTGATATCTGAATGTTCATTGGACAAAAATTGACCAATCACGAACCAACGAAATATGAAATATGTGATTACAACTTCATTGGAAATATTAATGAACCATTCAGATTTGTGATATGAAACTTTTTCGATGGATTAATTTATGTAAAACCAAAATGGTTTTAACTTGTCTGTTGTTGAACTGTATTTTTACATTTTATACCTAATGTCTCAAATTGATATCATGACGCATTTATAATTACTTCTCATCAAGGAACAAAAAGACACGGTGACAATAACGTAGATCTGTCTTGATCTTCAAAATTTGGAAACCTGATACAGTGTATTTTGATTTCAATTCAAAAATATTTTTGTGGAAGAAAGAAAAACAAAGATAATATCAAATTTTTTGGAAAATTCTTAATTGTAAAATCTGTGCCTTATACAGGGTCTCAATCGAGTTTATATTACATGTGAATTTTATGAAACAAACTTCAGATGAAATAGGAACAAGTTTGAGATTCTATTTATCATAACCTCAACTGAAGCATGCAGAAGTAATTTGGGGAAATTGAAAACTGGTAAATTGAAAGAAAATCCAATTTTGGCTGCTTTTACGTACACTTTTATCGAAATATGTGATGTTTCTATACTCAGCATAGTAGCTTGAGGATATGATAAATTTTCGATGATATTTTAATTGCTAATTTAGTTTCAACACTTAATAAACTAGAGAAAAATAATTTGGACATATATTATTCAACGCCATATATAAAGTACATCTCTGAAGAAATATAATTATTCACTTTTTAAAACACTGGTCTTTATAATTTTACTGAAACTGCTACTTCTTGCAAATTTTTCTGTCCTGTTTTCATCATATCATACCATTATACAAAATGTGTTCTTTCTATTTTCAGTAACAGATTCATACATTGTATTACCTATGTATTGTTATGAGAAATACAGAAAATATAATATAATAATACAGAATTATGGTGTTTTTTTTATAAATGACAATTTTCTGCCGACGGATCATGGTCAGTTCTTATAGACATTTGCATTGCATCAACTTTCACATCTTTGAAGTTTTGCTGATCTTTCAAAACTTACATCTCACTTTTAAATTATTCCCCCACCCATCTCACTTTTAAATTATTCCCCCGCCCATCTCACTTCCCAATGAGGAAGTTGGTTTTATTTTATGCATACTGCGTTTTAACACGGACGAATTACATGTACTGCTTACAGTATAAGATTAACAAAAACAAAATTATGTCGAAATGTATTGAAAGATTATTTGTTATTTCTTCCCTATTGTTACTAGAGCCTGTGACATATAAGTAATTCTGAATTGTTACTGGAGCCTGTGTCATATAAGTAATTCTGAATTGTTACTGGAGCCTGTGTCATATAAGTAATTTTGAATTGCTACTGGAGCCTGGAGCCTGTGTCAATATAGGTAATTGATTAGAAGCCTCTCATTGTGAGAGGTAGACAATAGGGGTGGCACAGTGTCAGAAGGATCATATGTCTGATCTGACCCCGGGGCTGGAACAAGTATAACAGGTACTGATTGATTTGATTCCTTTATAGATTATTCATAATCTACTGAACATGGACATTTTGAAAGTGACATGAGCAGAACCCTGTCTTATCTGACACTTGTGCTTTCCAGTTGATCTACTCAAATAATGACTTTTATGATTTCTGACCTGTTTGATATTCCTTCATTAACGCTGATTTTGAGTTAATCCGACAGAGTCTGGTCTTCGGAAGAACTGCATGTCCATTAATCCCTATTGTTATTTCCCATCAAGTTTTGAACCATTGTTGACCTAAGAACAAGAGCCCCTAATTGGGAGTAATTTATTTCATCATGAGTTAATCTTATAGTGCTGATGAATGACTTTTCAACAGTTCAACAAGAATTAAAACTATTATGAAGTCCTTCAAATTGGCACGATATTTCATGAATTATATACTGAAGTTCAAACAATGTTGAAAAATTAACTTAGGTTGATGCAACATTCCTGTATCCTGATTTATATTTCCACAATAATATACAAACATATCTTGATTATATCTATTCTACCAGGTTCATCAGATAGAAATAATTGCATTTTTGCCCAAATAATACGGTATACAATGAAGGTAGCATTAGTCTGGGACTAGCTTGACACAGTATTGCACATTTTGGGTCACCTGTGTGGTCCGCTGTCCAGTAATCCTTGATTGTTGACCAACGGAAAAAAAGGTTACCAACGTCGCCAACACGTCAGATTGTTATTATATAATGTAAAGTGGAAAGGTGTTTCCAATGAAAACACATTACCATGGTAATGGTACTACTGTATATCACTCTTTACAAGAAAATGATAATAGGGAGTAATAATGATGATAATTTGTGAACTAGCAGGGTGGTCTGGCCATACAACTTACACGTACCATAGAAATACAGCCATTAACAGCCTTTGTGATATAAAATGTTCAATGAATACACCTGCCTGCCGTGGAATGAGTAGGATAGCAAGGTACCCTTATTGTCTGATAACAAGACCTGCTCAAAAACCATCTCAACAGAGAATTCTTACTTTGAGGAGATGAACAGTTGAGAGCAGAGCAAGTATTCAATGATAAAGAAACGGAAAATCGTCATGTTTATTAACAAAGTTTTTCTCTGGGTTGTTAAAAGGGGGGAAAGTGTGATGGGAGGGGGAAGGCAATGGTAGTGCTACACAGGCAGAATTTTGAAAGTGAGAGGAGGAATATGCAGGAACCCTCACTCTGAAAAAAAGCACTTTATCGAAAATTCAAAATCAATTGGAATGTAATTTTTTTTAAATTGAGACATCCCATTGCATATATATAGAAGCATATGTTGAAAAAATGCCAAAGGGCCAAAAACTTGTGTATCAAAGTGGTGATTCAAATTTCATTATAATAATTTAATTGCATGCACAAAAAAACAACTAGAAACCCACAATGATTACAGGAAAAAATAATATTTTCATGCTACAATAGCTACCTGAATTGACCATTACTGTCCCTAAGTGGCCCTAGGAGATCTTTGTGTGGCCATATTGACCATGTAATGCAGGACTTTGGTCGGTAAAGCCTGGTCAGTATAGCCAGCAGTGAAAACCAGTCCAGTAGATAAACCAGACCCCTAGAGGCCCATAACTTTGATCTTCATAAAACACAGATCTAAACAGAGATAGTCCCCTGTTGTCTGGTCAGCTTGTCTGGTAACTCTCTCATAGTGTCCAGTGACATTGCATTTCTGACCACTGACCGAATTTCAGTTGATGCATTTTGTATTTTGACAGTTGGTCGTAGTTTCCGTCAAAGTTTCTGAAACTCATCTCCAAGCTTTTCTTTCATAGTTTGACAGAGCACTAAACTGAAAATGTCTTCAGACTTGACGATTTTCAAAATATCACAAGGAATTGAAACACATTTAGATCCTATATTACTTACCCAGTAAATGTAATTAGTTGAAAAACTTTGGTGAGGAATCTCGTTGAAGGTTTTTCTAACTCTTATCCATAGATTTATTGACTGCAGATCTAGAATTTATGGTTGGGAGATTTCTCAATCACTTGCAGGGAGCTGAAGTTTTTGGTACGGACATTTTTAACTGTTTCAAGCGTTTATTCTTAAACCACTATCAGAATAATGAATTTTCTTTTACTTTGAACAATATTCTTTCCTCATTCACCCCCTGCAATTTCACAATGAATTATTCCAACCTTTGAATTGGAAGAGTTCAAATGTGTCGTGAGGGATGAATGAGTTGAGCCTTGTTCCTTTATTTACTATTGACCCCAAAAAGTTTAGAATATCGAACTTTACAGCCAATGGGAGAGAGATTCTGATTATTCAGCGGAAGTTTCCAATAATTTTTCAAAGTGAAATATAGAGGAATTCCCTACAAGGAAGACATATTGCATGCTGTAACTGATTTGTGAAGTCCCTGTGTATGCTGTAACTGATTTGTGAAGTCCCTGTGTATGCTGTAACTGATTTGTGAAGTCCCTGTGTGGGTGTAGGGTTAAAGTTATGATTTGTGAAGTCCCTGTGTGTAGGGTTAAAGTTAGGATTTGTCTGTCCTGACAGGCTGGGGTAGATGTTACGATTTATCTGTTCTGCAGGACTTCACTCATTCATCCCTGAACTTTCATAATAAACTATTCCAACCTTTGAATTGGAAGTGTTCCCATGTGTCTTCAAGGGGTGAATGAGTTAAGGGTAGATTGAGATCACAAGGAGATCAAAGTGTCCGTCCACTCACCACTTACCCTGGAGGGACAAGCTCTCCGGAAGTAAAGCTTTGGTCATAATCTTGTAATATAAAAGATATTTTTGTTTTGCATATGATTTTGTGAACAGAATCAATAAAAGATGATTTAGACCTTTCATCCATAACTGATTCAATAACTGTTTATTATTGCTTCTACAAAGAGCAAAAAAACATCTTTGAGACTTTCACAGATTAGATCAGCAAAACTCTTTTTGATCAATGTTCAAAGTCTGATAAGCTTGATTGGAAAAAAATGCACAAATATTTTACTAAATTCTTTTGTAAAGTTTGAATGAAACTCTGATACCAGATAAGTAATTATTCAAATGATCTTTAAAATCCAGGGAAATGAACATCAAGAGTTTGTAAGTATTTTTTGTATAAAGAAAAAACATTTTTTTGGCAATTTCATTTTTGGACTTTTTAAGCTGACAAAACTTTGGTGGGTTTTTTTCACCAAATGTGACAAAATAAAAAAAAAATACATTGAACTCTTTAAAGGACATTGATCTAATCTTGGTAGGACATTGAACGTTTATAAGTGTTCATCTTTTTGTGCAGGTGTTTGTTTTGTAGTTCCTGTGTTAACATCAAAAAAGGAATAATTTTATTTAAATAATTACATAAAAACATGATATGTTTACTACAAAGTAAACGCTTGCGGTAACAAATTACAGAATTCTTTTTTTAAAGATTAAAAAAATTAACAAGGGTATTGTATTCTCAAGTCAATGACATATGTCAACGAGAGAGTTTTTATGCCAGAAAATTCCTCGTCCGGGTTTGGCCACTGATAAAGTTGAACGACCCTTTTTTAATTGGAATGAACTTGCTTGCTTGGTTAACACACTTTTTTCCAGGCTATTGATCTAGAACAGCTGATGCTGTTTGTCTGGTATTTCCTCGCATTGCCGTAACATCCTCCTTCTAGTCGAGAACAATGGATTATTGATATTGATGAAACAATTAATGTACTTTCCCTGCAGGAGGTTGGCGGAGTCCTGCTTAAATCTTCGTGTGCTAACAAAACGTAATGCAACCCTATCACAACTGTTCTATATTTGGAAATTCCTGTTTAAACATTGCCCATCGTATCACTTAATTAAGTAAATAAAATAAAAAATCAATACAGCCAAACCCAATAAACGTTTAAACCTAATAACTATTACAACCCAATAAGACCATGATTTTTTTTCTTCAGAAATGCTGATCATATTACTAATTATGTAAATAAGTCACCTTTAAATCTTTACTCAAGAAGTACTTGAATAAAAAATCTGTTCCGCAAAATCATTATTCCGTCGATTTAACAAAAAAACATTTTCATCCTCTGATTGTAACTAGCCAATCATATCTAGTGGCTTAGACAAAAAATGGCCAGGTGTTTCTTAGGTAATTATACCCGTTGTGTTTATATTCCGTAACTTGTCCGTCAGACCACCTGCTGTACCGAGCGAGACAGGTGTACTAACGAGAAATGGAACATAGTGATGGCCTTTGTTTGGCTAATCACCGGAAAATGTCAATGTCAATTTGATGTGTGACGGAATGTTTGTTCGGTGAACAAAATATTTGTTTATCACAGAATTGCTTTTGTGCTCGGCTATATCCTTCACGGATGTTGTTCAGCTGATGTTGACAAACAACTTGAGCCGAGTTGTATGAATCATATGAAGTAAAAACACAAATCTTTTTGACATTATTTTCATGTGCCAGGTTGTACTTACCCCCCTAATGGTTTCATAATTTTAATTATCATTGACTTCTAATGAGGTTTATTTGACAATTTATCAACCCTTATAAGATGATATTTATAGAAGCAAAAAACCAACCTGCCATACAAAAAAAATGTTGTAAACAGGAGGAAATACATAGGAATACAGCTATCATAACTCTACACATTAAATCGTAAATTTATTAAATCGTAAATCGGTACCCAAATTCCTAAACTCTTTCCTGAGTAACGAAACGTTGTACTACCAGGGGTACTAAAAGTGTTTTTATTCCTGCATACAAATTAAGGTTCCGTCATATTTATTTTATCTCTCCATCAAAGTTGAATCATCCTGAATGTTGACATTTGACATTTCTTTGTATTTTTGTACTAATTTTCACTGGAAGCCGAACTATTCGTAGATAAGGCCTCAATTCAATGTGATGTCATTGTGGTCAGCCCAGTCTAAAATACTGCACCAGATGGGCCCCAATGATTAAATAAATTATTTGACTAATGGCTGAAACTTTATACAAATGTCTCAGATAGCTGATCTAATGTATGGGAGAATCCATTGCTATTGTACCGAAATTTCCAATGTCTCTGTCTAACTATTTAACTATTTAAGATAATGATCGATCCCTGAGGGGTTTTCAGGGAGCTGTCATTATTTTTATGTGGGATTAAAAGCCCAAAGGTCATAAGGTCCCATAACTATGATAGTTTATGGGAGAATTCTATTGAGAAATTAATTTCATTATAGCTGAATTATGTCTAGTAATGACTTGTCTGAAAAGTCATTGAATGGATATGGACATGTATGGCAGGTTTAGATTGTAGATTTCACTTGACACAGAACTAAGAAAATATTGAAATACTACACCATTTAAAGAATTTGTTCTTAGGGGGAAAAAAGACATGATTTTATGCAATGAATCAGTCACATCTTCACATACAGTTTATATTATTATTGTCAAATATAACTAAGCAAGATTTGTCCATAGATAAAAGAGAAAAGGAAGGAAATCACTGTAATACACAAAGATTTATTTTTTCTGATACCTCTTGGGTGCTTGAAATTGTTTTGAAGTATAATGAAAGTTTAACAGATGAAATCACACATGTTAAAATATGGTGTTAGTTTAAGGACATATGCTAGCTGACTGACCTATCACACCTTCTTTTCAGAAGAGTTCAAAATTAAAAAGTTGATGAATTAATTGATGAAACATTTGTAAAATACATGAGAAAGCATTCTTTAGTGATTCTGAACTCTGATTTTTGTTAATTAAAGTATTTTAACAGGGAGATAACTCTTACATGAATAATAAAATGTTTGATGTAACATAACCCCTTAAATAAGGTACAGAAGATGCTGATGAAAATTGAAAAACAATTTTCCCTTCCACCAGTAATTGGACAAGGCCTGACTAAGTGTGTAAAAGTGCTGTTGTCCTGTGACCTGATGTCATTAATATGGAGAAATACTACACTAATGGGGCCCTGTGTCGTCCAGATCAGAGAAACTGATAGAGCTTTAGCACGCTTGCATAGACCTACAAAATGTTTCCTAATCTGTAGCTTTTTCAATGTATTTGCTGAGGATAATCAAAATTAAAAATCTTAAAAAAATATTGTCATTGATTTTGTCTTCTGGTGATAATTTTGAGACTAAACATATATAGATTTTAGTACAAATAATGAAGGAATACAACTTTAGGTGTTCATGTCGAATTATTAATAGTTGTAATGTTCACAACTTATGAGAAGAATAAAATAGAAATGTTACAAATTTAAATCCGAGCCAAGACATATTCTCCAATTAGACATTCAACTTAAAACTTCATATAGTTATGTGCATGTCTAAAAGAAGACTACGATACAGGTACAGATAGTATTGCGTTGTGATTTGTGGGAATCGTTACGGTCTGTGTCATTTTGGCAGAAAATTCCTGGGCTGACTCCAAGTTTGTAGCAAAGTACATCCACGCGGAATCGTATCCCCTTTGTCTGGGAGGTTACGAAGGTCACTGGCTCGGAGAATAGGATACAACATCACTGAAAGGTGTTTGAATTAACGTTGATTGATATCAGTGGTCAAGGGCATCGGTTATGACAAACATATGTCAAAGAAATACGCCAACTATTACATGTCGTAATGGTGATTTCAGACGTGCATTACAATGTAAAACAAATACACCACTCATAAGCATTGTCCTAGTACTGTTGTAATGTCTATAACACAATACATACTGTGTATACATGCATATCTAAATATCTTTTAAAAAAATAACTTAATACCTAATGCTTAATGCCTCAATGTTATGAATTTGAATACCGTATTTGACCAAAATAAGTGCCCCATCCTTTAAAAGTGCCCCCTGTTCCTTTATCCGGCCCAAGAGTGCCATTAATTCTTTCACTGTAATTTACCAACTTCTTTGGGAAAAAGGTGTATCATTTTCGGAAGGTTCTATAATGATTCTAATTGATTCAAATTGATAAGGGTGTTTATTAGACTGATTGTGGTACTTCAATAAATCCATTATTCCGCAATGCCATGTATATCTTAATTGTCTGTATAAAAATATGATATGTTATTCAAGTTATGCATTTGAAAACATAAAACAATTGTTCCACAATGTGGTGTTGTCATCTTACACAAAAGATATGATTTAGAATATATAGATCTAGATTATATTTTGATATACAAAAAATTATACTACTTTAAAACAAAGGCTGAAAATATCTTCGGCGAAACATTAGACAATGACAAATTTACACATTATAACAAACACATTTCAGTGAACACTGGATTCTGTAATATTAGAAGATAGTGGAGGTCTCGTAGACGTAATTGGGTCACGGCAGGTCTATGCACCTGTATGTAGGTCATAAGTTTATTTACAGGTAGATAGCATACCTATTCAGGTAGGTAATCAAGAGATGAAATACCTGTGGTGTGTTTTGGGATGATGCCATAGTTCGTTAGCAGTACACCTGTGCAAATGACGTGTTGATAATATCAAAGTTTGTAGGAAGAGATTTAGTTCAAAGAAGGGTTCTGAAGGATTTTTTGTTATTTTAATCATTATTGACCTGTATTTTCTTGTTGTAATGCTTTAAAACTGCATATATAACAGTGAAAATAATACATATATTTTTTTAAACAATCTCGTTACGATTTTACATGCTTGAAAATCCTATTCCGTCAGTCTGTAAGGTACTAATTGTTCCTTGTGAGATTAGGACAGGTCTACTTTTAAATCTAAGGGTTCACAGTTTTTACCTTGCCTGATGTATAAACGTTTTATATATAAATCTACAACCATTTAGCATCTCAATGAAGAAGTCGCATAAACAGCTTGAAAAGGCAGGTCAAAAGGAAAAGCTGATTATCTCCCTTTTTGCTTGATAACATTTTCTTTAAATGAAAAGTTTCTTAGAATATTTTAGCTGTAACTCAAATGTGTTGCAGGTCCTTCTTTCTGGTAAAGAGCAGGAATTTTCATAGAACAAATCTTACTCGAGGGATCTTCTGAAACATTTAAAGGCTAAAGATACAACATTCAGTATAAAGTTCATGAAGTAAAATTCACTTTGCTTCAGATTCTTGGTATTTGAAAACAAATTTTACAGCTTTTGGGTTTTTCCTGAATGTCTGTCATAGGAAATGAAAATGTGGTCACAGCTGATTACAACATTCCTAAGTCTGACAGGTAAACAGGTTCACCTGTATACCTAACGAAGGATGTGATACCACTTTATTTCCGAACTTTGACGTAGCTGTCCGAGTACAATTCAACATTACCGATAAGAAGACTGGCCTTCTATTGCAAACTTCAAATTTCAAATTGACAAGGATGCGTAGAAATGTGAGGAATGCCAATTGGTTGTCTAGCGGACATGGTTAAACCTGTCAAACGCTGAAATTTGTTTATGTACATTATCGTTTAAAATCCGCAAATTCAAATGTGGTTTAAGCCAGGTATTTTCCCACACCTACGATTAAAATATTTCGTTAGAACAATAAGAAACGAGAATATCAAACGGAGGTTAAAACGGCTGGATTTGGGTTTGAGTTTTCTTGACCTTAGTTTACGTACATAGCCATGTCACTTAGTGTCCTCAAGTGTTTGTGAGTGTATGGACAAGGATCATGTGACAAGGCAATAAAGTTTACCGTATTTCTCTGTAAAAGTACTCCTGTCCTTATAAGCTTACTCCGTAAGTGTTTGGCAGTGTTGTGCTGTAAAGGACCCCTGTGCCACTTTTCATTTCAGAATATTTTATTGTATAAGACATACATACAAGGCAATAAAGTTTACCGTATTTCTCCATAAAAGTGCTCCTGTCCTTATAGGCTCACTCTATAAATGTTTGGAAAATAATGGCGTTTTTGTACATGTCTGGTGTTAAGGCCCCCTGTGCCACTTTTCATTTCAGAATATTTTATTGTATAGTTCTTACATTCAAAAGGAATTGGGCAATAGGCAAATCTGATGAAAACCCTCTCCTGAAAATATAAGCAGTGCATACACATACAATGAAGAAGAAATATACAGCTTGATATAAAAATATAGAAGTATTAATATGAAATTATATTAGATGTTTTTGAGTCACCAATTGTTTTAAGTGATATGAAGTGGTCGCTACAAATAATGGCCGGTCAGTCAAACATGAATTGGAGACCAGCCTTGTCCCACTTCAGACTAAACACAAGAGAATTCCTCTTTTAGTTTTTATGCAAAGTTATCTCCCCTGAATTTTGTTTAAGATATAACCATAGTCGGTTAAAGCCAGGAAACTTGCACAGATCGGGTAGCTCGGTTGGTTAATTCAATCATTTCATGGTCAGGGGTCCAGGGTTCGAATCTCAGTCTGGCCTTATTGACCTTTTTTGGTTTGTTTCATCTTTATAATTTTGTCATAAAAGTTCCGCAACATATGGTTTTCTGTTCAAAAGTGATTTATTAAGGCTGTTGATACGTAAGTAAGTAAGTAAGTAAGTTTCCAATTCATATTTTCAATTTTTTGTAGTGATGTAGTGATCCTTAAAAAAATTGTGTGTAATTTTTAGTTGTTAGTGAATTTTGTTAACAAAAATGTTAAGAAGAACGCCTATATATGTTATATAACATGTACTTGCATGTCTAGACATACAACAATTGAAAATAGAGAAGGCTTAATTTTTCAAAACGTTCACACTCTCCTTCAACTGTCCATACGGAGAGTGGTAGGGGTCTTATCTTCAAAAGTTCACAAGACTCTCCTTCGAAATTTACAACTGATTTTCTGTGAAAGCATAAGTACTCTTACCTTGATCTTATCCTGTTCAGATCTTGATTCTGCAAGTCATTTTGTTTGTTCCCCTTATCCTTCACAACAAATTTATGAAAAGATATAAATTATTTACAGATAGGGCGGGTGAACTTCTTCGCGTTACACTCGGAAACCTCTGTATTGTTCGCTGTGAGTTATATATGACAGAGTTGTCAAGTATCTACATAAAAAATGTACTTATTACAAAAAATATTACACACAGAATGGTTCTGTAATTTTTATGACATCGTCATTACGTCGGCTTTTAGTGACAATTGGTCGCATCTCATCCAAAACGTAATTGGAGATGACGTGAAGATCCACTTTTTATTTACAAATATGTCAGTATCTCATTCAGCTAGAAAATGTATTACCTTTTTCATTATTATGGGTAATTACTGAGCACTTTTACACCCAATGTTGTCTGTGACCTTAGAAGTCTGGTACATCTCTCTACACTAGAAGACGAAGGCATCTCGAGCTGATATGATAATAATGGGAATACCTGTCCACTGATTGGGTGGTGCAGCAGATAATTCACTCACCATTCACCAAGACGACCAGGGTTCGATTCCCTGATCATGTATGAAAATGTATCAGGTCACCTGGTCTTGTCCAGGCACTCTGGTTTCCTCCTACATTAACTCATCCACCCCTGAAATTTCATAATGAACTATTCCAACCCTTGAATTGGAAGAGTTCAAATGTGTCTTCAGGGGTGAATGAG
>JAUMHH010037225.1:0-10119 GCA_032359455.1 Chlamys rubida
GTTGCTTCAGTATTTACCTGTACAGGTGGTAATAAAGGTAAGAAAAGGTGAAACTTTTAATTAATCGGATTTAAGCACCAGAAAGATCATTTTAAAATTATTTTTGTCAGCAAATATGATTGGCAAATGATAACAGAGATTATAAACATCATTTATGACATAAGACGCTGTACATTTACATTGCCGTGCGTAGTACTGACGGCCCGACTTATCGAAACCGCAAATGCTGCGAGTAGCAGCCTAAGGGTAACAGCGACGGCATAACAAGGGTGATCTATAGCAAATAAATTTAAAATCCTCAGAGATGACATTTTGATATGTGCAAGAATAAATATACACTCAAAAACACCTCCAGAGTAAAAAAAAAATAATTGATTGAAAAATAGAACATTTTAAGATAATAAGAATATAAGTGTAACTCTGTCCTTACATCAGGTAAAAGTATGACATGTTGCACATTGAATTGAGAAACTAAAACTCACTTTTCTACGTGACAAAATATTTTTACATTTAAATATATCTTGAACATTTAAAGCACAGTTGATTGCTTGTGATATCATGATTTATTTTTTCACTATAAAATATATACAACCTGTGAGGAACTTGTGTAGAAAAAAACAACAAAAAAACTCTTTATTGACATAATAATTATATACATGTGACAAAATTATAAAATGAATATTCATGAGGACAGATTACAGCTGTAAAATCTTATCACCTATTGTTATCAAGGATACCTATCTGCCCTACCTTACCCTACCTGTATACCTTACCAGCTACAGGTATCAAACGGTAAGGTATTCAAATCTTTATGTTAATTTGTCAAATATACATGGAAATGAAATACAACATGACATACGGAGATTCAATGTATTTTGATATCATCTATGTATGATTAATTACATAATGTTAATTAAAATGATGATAGTTGCCCCAAAACTTCAATGCGAGATTAAATATTCATCTGTACACAACAGTAAACGGCCCCGTCTCGATAATCCAGCCACCACTAATCCTCTCAGTCGTTTAGTGAATATTTTGGCCTTTTCCTCCAAAAGCTAAACTTGTCAATTTTATCAAGCAATCTCACAATCCAGTCACTAAATGTTGAAAAGAAAAGGTGGCTGGATTATAGCCTCAACTATTCGAAGTATGTTATATCTTTTATGAGCAAAACAATCTGTATTGATGTACATAGAGTTAACACACCTATGCTTAATTACTCCACATTCAAAAATAAACTGTCTTCCATTCAAATTATTATAAATCTAAATCAATCCTTGGGATCTGTTTAAACTTTCACTAATTGATTTCAAGTCTATTAAATCAGTAAGAAAGTTGACCGACCAAAAAACTTAAAAACACAGCGCAATATATCACTGCAACAGCTTTGCCTGTGCAAACATTTCATCTCAACAAAATAAACTAATTACAATGTGTCTCACAAAACAATCACTTTTGTTTTACAACAGTTTAACAAGCAAATGCAAGGAATAAAACATGATTTTTTTTTTTTAATATCTTAGGGTTAAAACATGTGTTTTTAACACTCAGACTATTGTACAAGACTTTGTCTTATCAAACATTATTGGAAAGTGAATTTCAATTTCCACAAATTTTTATTGTACAATAAACAGTGGAAAAAGCAAGATGGGCATATACAAGTAAATTGGGGGGGAAAAAAGAGGAGGAGAAATAATGTCAACTTAGGGAGGTATGCTACATTACTGTGTCTTCTGTATCTCCTTTCAAAAAGAGTTTCACACAGGATTTTGACAAGGCTTGATCAACCTGAAGAAACTTTGAACAATTCACAAGAATTAATTCTCTGGCCATTCTTGATATTCACATAATAATACTGAAAACATACTTATTTTTGTGGTATTCTTATATTAGCCCCACATAATCAATTAATGTACTGAGCACTAACAATAAAAACACAAATTTACACATTTTCCTAAGCACATCTGATCAAGAAAAGATTAAGTCTACTCATGGTTATGCTTATAGATTGTATATATCCTTAGAAAATGAAATATGAATAAACTAATATCCTTACATTTACAGCAAATTGAAAGGTTTAAAGGGAGATAACTCTAACATATATCTTAAGTGTGTTGTAAGGTAACGTAAAACCTTAAATTGTGGAAAACCTTATAGAAAGAAATTGCATATATCTTGTCAAATCACAACTAATTAACAGTAAAACATGTAATGATATAATATAAATGCTAAATACTGTAAAAAAGGTTTTCATTCAACTTTGATTTTATTAATACCTTTGTGCTAATTTTTTTCTCTTTTAAGTTTTCTTTTGAAAATTCTTCATAGTAGATTAATATTTTAAATCTATTTATTTGTTTATTTATTCTCAAAACTTGAAGATTAGAAAGATCCTAAACATGTAAATTTCATGTATGAAAAATCTATTTTTTAGCACACAATGACCCACAAGTTAAAATCATGGAAGTTATCTTTCCTTATACATTTATTGACAAATTTAATTTTGCACTTTGGTATTCAAACAATTAAAAAATTTCATGTTTAAGATTTTAAAATGATAATTATGGATTAAAATATAGGCCACAGGGCGTATCATGCAGTACACAATTCTAAATATTTCACCTGGAATAAAATGCTTCTTAAATGTGTAAATATATGTCACACTATTTGCATAACCTGCTGAACATGTAGAGGAATGGATGGAGGTTATTTATGTACACAGGTACAAAAATGATGTCTTCTATGCGTAAATAAAAAATAAATGGAAATTTGCTGCTCAGCTTGAAATCATACTCCATATATTACTTATCTGATGTTATATTTTAGTTGCGCCCACTTTATTCAGCTTTTACGCGTTTATAACTGCCTTTTTTGTATGTCATATCAACAGGTTCTTTTGGTCACTTAATTATCTTTTGATACATTTTTTAAAAAGTTGATGTATGCAGTGTGAAGAATTTAGTGATTTTGAATGTGATAGTGAAGTATAACGCTGTAAAGAATTAAACATTTCTGTAGAACTTAAAACTCTACCGGTGTATCATACTCTTTAGCACCTTACGACAGTATTTAGGGTAGAACAAACTGAAAATTAACGACAATATGAAGAGTAAAAGGAAGGTCAGTATATGTATTGCTATTTATGGTAAAACAATATGCAGGGTAAAATGAAGGTCTACATAACTACTACATCTGTAGGTCATGTCATGTAAAACCAAAGTGCTAAGGGGAAAAAAACGATCTAATTCATGCATGCTTTAATTCATTCACCCCTGAAGACACATTTGAACTCTTCCAATTCAAAGGTTGGAATAGTTCAGTATGAAATCTCAGTTTAAATCTTAAATTAAAAATTTAAAGAAAGAAAAAAAAATTATACATAAAAACATTAAACAGATCAAATGTTAATTTTCATTAACAGTCAACATGAACTCAGCATTGAGGCGTACAGGTGCAATATGGAACATATGAAATATTAATGATAATTAGGGTTTTGTTTTAATTGTCTTCAGGCTTACAAAATCACAATAGAATATTTAAACATCCGGTCAATTAGGGATAATATGTACACGGCTCTCTCTGAAATCTGTTTACATGTGAAATGACTGTACACTTGTTATGAAAGAGATGTTATAAAATCTCGCTACCGTTTAAATATAGAAACGAGACAAAAAGTTATTTTTTAGAACTGACAAGAATTCTGTCACTCCTGCCAGATTTTCCGAGACATATGTGTTTCCTTTCACACTATCTGCGAATTTCACTGAGACTATAAACCACACAGCAGCGTGGCACGAGGGCACGGGACTTCTACTTAGTATCACCTTACACACAACTGTTATATACTCTGTAAAGATAAAAAAACTGATTCCTCCGAAAATTCAATTCCCTCAAAATCAAACAGTCACTTCTTTCACCTTTATAGATTTGAGTTTGATTCTTAATTTTGAAATTATTATTTCATGTTTTTTCAATTAGAAAAATCATTTCAGAAGATTAAATTGATGCTATATAATCAAATTTATACGTTTCGGAAAGATTTTATTTGGAGAAATTTTAGCCTATTATAAACCTGTCGGTACTGACGAGGTGAATGGACGAGGACGCTCCTATCCAGATGTTGTGAGACGATAAAACTATGAAACAGAATTGTCACATGCTTATGTACGAAACAGCTTCATCAAACACTTTGTATTCAACACAAAAAATTTCTCACAAACACTTGTATGGTAACTCTATCTACCGATGATAATATAAAAAGTTTACAAGGGCCTAGTCAATCGAATCAGGGTAAAATAGATATCAGTGAATTTCCTTTATTTATGTATTTCTAAAAAACAGGTATTTCTTTCCTTCTTAAAAAGAGAAAGTTATGTCCTGAGCAACTTTTATCATCAGTAACATGCTTAAGATCCTGTTACTATAAAAAAGATTTGCTTATTCCCATACATTCATACTATTATTACTGTCAAGGTAACAGGTCCACAACTTGGGACCAAGAGTGGATTACTAATTACATACAATAATTAACCATTGTGGAAAACTTGTACATTTTTCAAGACAAAAACAAATATCAATTAATTGCAAAGAAAATATCATTATGATGAATCAATACAAGATCATATAACTTATTTTTTTTATAAATACACAACATTTTAACAAATCAAAAGTTTGTCTATGACAAAGTTATTTGAATCTGTTGAACTCTTTAGACTTGCAATGCTCTGAAGCCCGGTGTCCGTAACCATGGTAACAGTGTACAATATTGCTAAGAACAGGGTTGCCTGTTAACTCATTACATAGTCTAGTAATTCTGTCGATCATTGACCGTCACACAAGTCAGTATTTCCACTGCTGACTGTATACTGTTTATAGTATATCAGCGACACTTCAGTGTCAGGTTTTAACAGGTAACGCGTAGTATTGTGAAACAAGGGTGATAACTCTGTACACTAGCTGTGAAGCCACTGGTCACGATGTGAGAACACTGGGTCACTGGTGAATGTTGTAGACCCTTGTTTCATCGTCTATATGTACTCAATGTTGCTGCAGTGGATATTCGTGTCAGATGTTGTCATGGATATGTGGGAATGATCGCTCAATCCCTTATCCTGTATCAATCCCCCATGTAAGTTATTGTCAATGAAATCAGATGTCCAAACCATCACTCTTGTCGGAACAGTTACTTATGTCCTGTATCCAATCGTCCTGTAAGGCGTAGTTACAAATGTTGGACACCCAAACGGTCACTCATGTCCGAGTGGTCACTCCAGTCCAGCAATGTCACTGGTTGGATACATTAGTGGTAGCTTGTCGACGTTTCTCCATCGCATGATAACACTCACTAGACAGATGACCGGTCAACATCTGTTTGAGTAGGGTAGAGCCACTATTGTCAAAGTCACACGCGTTAACAGATTGCGACTCGCAGAAAGCACCAACACATTGCTGTGAGGTACTGGAGTAACCACGCAACATTTTTTCTAGTTCTGACATGGTGGCCGATTTCCCATCACTTCCAATTTGGGAGTGACTGTAGGGTGAACCGTTTTTGTGCCGCACACACGGATATTGTCCATTTTGAGAAGTGGAACAGTTCACACAAGATATAGCACTGCTAGGTGTAAGTGTATTGGCCTGGAGGTGGGACATTGGTACGGAGTAAGTACTCGGTACGGTAGTGCTAGGGTAATGTTCAGATCCATTCTGCATGACACAACAGCGATTGCAGCCCTGAGCAAATGTTGGCCCAACAGTTGGAAACTTTTGACATCCCTGGTAGTTGATGCTTTGGTTGGTATAAGAATTTGGCATACAATTCATATTTGTTGTGGCTTGCACTGGAGCCACTGTAGCCTGTTGTCGGTTTCGACGTTCTTCTATCGATGACAGAAGTTCCTCGCGACGGAACTCATCCAGAACTTGCTGGACTTGGTTGTCGGTCATTGTGTTACAGAACTGGAGCCACATTTCTGATACCTCCGGTGGCAGAGTGTCCCCTGTCCCTGATCCTGACATGTCACTACCATTGCTGTCTCCAGACATACCCAACTGTAGGTTCATCATATCCTGGGAACAGTTTGGGCTGACTGGCTGATTCTGAGCACTTAGTGGCGAAGCAGCAGTTGTCAAAGCAATGCTGGGCTGGAGGTCGAGAAGCTGGGCCGATGTGACAGGATGTAAATTTAGCAGGCTCTGAGCATGTGAGGATCTAGCATGGACTGCCTGTTGTAGGCCGGTCACCATACTCTGTGGAGATGCTGCCTGTTGTAGGCCGGTCACCATACTCTGTGGAGATGCTGCCTGCAAATTGATCATGCTTTGTGGAGGGGCCACACCAGTGGAGGGAATGGTTTGTATATTGAGGATATTCTGTGGTGAAGTAGCCGGCTGGTTTAAGATATTCTGTGGTGAATTGGCCGGCTGATTTAAGATATTCTGTGGTGAAGTGGCTGGCTGGTTCATCATTGACGGAGAAGACAGAACAGAAATAGACTGAAGTTTGAGCAAATTTTGTTGAGGAGGGGCAGTTGCAGGAATAGACTGAAGATTTAAGATACTCTTTTGAGAACATGATACTGGAATAGACTGTAGGCTTATGAAATTTCTATGTGAAGATGAAGTGACAGCAACAGATTGTAGGTCTAGAAGATTTCTATGAGGAGAAGAAGAGGTCGCAGGAACAGATTGCAGGTCTAGAAGATTTCTATGAGGAGAAGAAGAGGTCGCAGGAACAGATTGCAGGTTGTGAAGTTGAGGAGCTGATGTGACAGCAGGTGACAGCATAGTGATATCATCGTCAGACGGCATGCTGGGTGAGGATACAAGTCCTGAGCAGACGCTGGACGACCTACTATTACCATTATGATCGTCCAATGATAAAAGATGGGAGGTGGAGTTTACTGGAGAGAGACTGGAACTGTACGACTCTACGGACTGTGGAGACAACATATCACAGTTACCATGGAGACCCCTGCCAACAGAGGTGAAGTTTCCCTGTGGACTGTACATCTGCGTCTGCAGTAAGGTTGTTGTCATGTTTGTGTTGTTGGCATTGCTAGAGAGCAGTGTCTGGAACGTTCTTGTAGGTTGATCTGGAGGAGACATCACCGCCATAGAAGTCACCGGAATGTATCTGTTTGTGTCAGAAGTAGGTGGACACATAGCGGCCATGTCGCCTTGTGGATCCATCCAGCCTCCAGCCTCTGACAAAGGGGAGTGATCCGATGTTTTGTCACATGGCTGACCAGTTTCCTTCCCCAGGCTACTGATGATGTCAAATATAGATTCATGGCTTGGGTTAATGGTGTTGGCAACTTCCTGAAATACACCCGGTGGGAAGTCGCCATCTGCTTCTGTCAGAGTATCATTGTTATCATCACTGGGGTGACCGTCCGAGGGACTAGGATTCATGCTAGAATAGGGGCTGTTGCCGCTCATGTAGCCCGGGTCACTGTGGTCCCCCTGGGTAGAGTCCCCACACATGGTGCTCGCTGACAGGTCCATCATCCCAGGAGCACAGACGACGTGCTTCCCTGCCTCTTCTTCGTCCATCATAATGTAACGCTGACTCTCCTCTTCACTGTCACAAACAAAAACAAAAACAAATATTAGTGGTGTTCTATTTCATCCAAACTGACCAATTGTTATAACAGAAATTTTCAAGATTTAAATTATTGTCCTAATCAGTATTGATGCTGATAAGAATAGCAACAAAACTATAACTTTATAACCAGAAGTTTTATGAAAATTGTGTTTTAATTATATATATGCAAACACATAATTCCACCAATCTATTACATCTGACATCTTTTGCTGCTAAACACATGATGTTGAGGCCATTTTCAATTAATTTATAATCAATCATATGCTGGCTTACAGGATGCATAATAATATAATACTTCTGTTAGCAGGGATATAAATAACCTTCATCCTATCTTCTAACGACTCTGAACAAATTTTATGTGCAGCATGTTTTCAAACAAATACTTATTTTAGGTATTCTTCACTAGTGTGAAGACAAGAAACAACAGTCATAAATATTACATCTGGAAAGAAATTTAAGTTTGATTTAAAAGCTTCGCAAATTTTCAAAATTATATTTTTTTTTGTTTTTTGTTTTTTTATTCCAGACGATGATTTTAAATCCCTATTGCAACCATTTTAGGTTATCGAATAAAACATTTTAAAAACTGATTTGATAACAAATTTTAATCAACTTGAGGTTAAGTTGATCAGGTTTTGAAACCTAGCTTTAAAGTGTCGGCTGTCGACATCAACTCCTGACAAGTCACCCACATTCACTCCGGACAGTCATGTACTGGTAAATCAAGTTATTTATTAACTTTAGGCCTTAAAAATCAAACTGTGAAGGTAACTAACCAGCGGGGGACAGTTACCATGATGTGCACTTTACACACCCTATAGGATATATAGGATAAGTTGAAGACACTTGACAGAAAGTAACTGAGGGGAAATTTACATTTCAATGTAAGAACAGCTGATGATGGAGATTCATTTCATTTTCAATTAGCAGCTAACAATCTGACACAGCTACGCTTGTAAACACCATTATTTTGTATGTACACTGAGTGATGTTGATTATCTGTGATGATGAACATCACCAGGTACAAACTATCACAAACTATCATATGTTTGTAGACACAGAGGGACTTCCACATAAATATGTCCATCAAAATGTCTGCAGAATATATCTCTCTATGTCATTGTCCTTATGACCCTATTTTCACAAACTGAACCTGTTAAAGGACAGATCTCGGTGATAACAAACATAATGTGCATCAAGATGGTACTAATACACCCCATTTCCAATATTATGGACAAATTCTAAAACTTACACATACTGGGATATTGGGATATGATCTAGTGTTAATGATATAGACTTGTGAGTGTTGACTGGGATACTGGGATATGATCTAGTGTTAATGATATAGAC
Source organism: Chlamys rubida (assembly GCA_032359455.1). NCBI lineage: Eukaryota > Metazoa > Mollusca > Bivalvia > Pectinida > Pectinidae > Chlamys > Chlamys rubida. Next base: position 8,960 of record JAUMHH010037225.1, read on the forward strand.
TTGTGAGTGTTGACTGGGATATTGGGATAATCTGACAGTTTCAATGATAGACTTTTGGATGCTCACTAAAGTTGGAACATTAGGATGGTAATATGACCCACCTGATAATGTAATTCATACAGACGATGTACTGTGGTACATTTTTCGTGTTGTAGACAATGGTAGCTCTGGTTTGCATCCACACCCAATCACAATTCTTGCCCAGGAAGCGGTAGTACTTGCTCACCGATGTCCCTTTTACAATCACTGTCAACAACACAAAAACAATCTATGTAATCACTTAAAGATACATACTACCTTACTGTAACAAGCATCTCCTGTAAAAAGAGTTCCTTCTTGAGAAAAATGTAAAATATATTTATTAAATTTTATTAAATAAAATTGGACCTACAATAGTTAATTAATTGATGACTAATTTGGATGGTTGAAACAATTATAAAAGGTACACAGGAATTGATGATATTTTTGAAAAGTACACAAGATTTGATGACAAAATTGAAAGGTACACAAAAATTGATGACAAATTTGGAAGGTACACAAAACAAGGAGAAAAACAAGAAAATCATAAGATAATACATCAGTCAACATTAGGACTGTACATAAACTTAATTATATACCATTCTCATTAGTAATCTCACCTCTTTCCCCCTCAATTGTCTAAGCACCCATGGAGTTCATACTTACTATACCAAATGCGATAATTGTGTATATAATTGTATTATATAATGGAAGCTACCAAAATTTATTTCAAATTGTCTTCTCTAGATGAGACATCCCTGTTATACAATTGTGACAGATGTGTTCTAGTATATAGGTAATGGTTTAGTAATTAAACACTGACAACTCGACCACAAAACCACCAGCAACAGGCTTCAATACAAGCTTCCTAACCAGGAAACAGACAACTTAGCAATATTAACATTGATTGATGGCCATTTAAGACTATGAAATGAAATCTAAAGTCTTGTTCTACAAGATTTAACAATTATTTTCCAAAGCAAAAATATTTGTTTTTTATGATTTTGTTATGTACAGTATAGCTAGCTGATCTAATCCAACACCTTGTAATAATAATAATAATTGGAGGTTCTTATATACCGCTTTATCACAACCTAGTTCGTAGGTCGTCTCAAAGTGGTTCACAAATTATTATCCGTGGT
>JAUMHH010037236.1:0-10119 GCA_032359455.1 Chlamys rubida
ATCACATACAGAGTGAACAGACAAACATGGAGTATCACATACAGAGTGAACAGACAAACATGGAGTATCACATACAGAGTGAACAGACAAACATGGAGTATCACATACAGGGTGAAGTTCTCATAAGGAACAATTTTAATTCCGTTATTCTAGATTATTCGTTAAACGACAAAAATGAACTTATAAGGAAACACTGCATGTATTTTGAAATGCGGTAAGCAATAAGTGAGTGAGAAAAGCAATCAATATAGTATGTCTACTTCGAAATCCTTTTCGTCCACTTCAAATGAAATAAAATGATGTAAAACCAAATCAACCACCATTTGTATATTTTATGGATAGATGACTTCCATATAAAAGCAAATATCAATCTGTTCATGGAGCGAAACAATTATGGTAAAATGGAGAAATGTTCACCATGCACTTGTGCTAATTATTAGCTACATAAGTATACATCACCTATTGTTTTTATATTAAATCATAATGCATGCGATTTACTCAATTCAATTCAAACAGAAACTCATTAAAATGTTTTGAATTTCCATCTGTTTCATACATTCTGACTATCTTTTCAATCGTTTGCAATCATGATACAAATTCGTAGTACATACGTGTTCTCGTGTGTAACCAGAGACAGGGATAATTTGCATATATACACCATTTGTCTATGTGTTTTTGTATGATGAATTATCTGTGTGTTTTAACTAAGATGACTGCCATATACAGGTTCGTGTAAAAAGATTGATATATTTATAAAAAATATAATAAATACAATTCAATACAAATAATGCAGTTTGATAATTTATGAAACGTAAAATGTAGACAAGTGAGTATCATACTATTTTCAACACTGAGTACTGCATGTATGTCTAATTGGGAACGCCAAGCTGCCGATGAATAGTATCTATCTTACGCTAAAGTTCGCACTGTCGTGGTCAAAGAGACACTAGGGTAAGTCTCATAGAAATGGTTAAGTTATCTGCTCCTACAAATTGTAGGGAGGAGCTTCTTTCTAGGATTTAAGAGAAAAGTTCAGTCCCTTAGCAACAGACTAGTATATAGATGTGATAAATGCATCCGTTACCTGAATGTATAAGTGTCTAAGACACTCGTTTCTATTTCCTATTGTGTACCATGTGTTTTGTTACAACATGTTTTATATATATATAAATCTTTCAGATGGTCCGCTAGGCCTTTCTGCCTTCTAGGGCTTCTTCAGGCGGATATATATGTATATATAATTGAAATACTTGAATAAAAGAAAGTTTAAACTAATGTATACTTAATACTTACTTTCAAAACAATAATAGTTTGCGTTATGAATATCTTCGCGATAATTCGCGAAGAAAGACGATTGTGTATTCCAGAATACCGTAAATATCAATTCAGATATATATATAACAAACCATTTACAAATAGTGTTGTAGTTGCAAATTCACATCTTCGCAAACACACGAGTTGGGGTCAAACCTTTTCGTAAATCTCCAGATTAGCTAAACAAACTTCGATACGCTTTCTGCCATTGCGTCAGAGGTCACGTGTGAGGACATCGATATGTTTAAGACCAGGTGCATCTCTTTTTCATATTCCTGAGCTTTTGCTTATGTTTCTTGTTGAATTGAACCGGGAAGTGATCACCTGTTATATTTTCAACTATGACGAATTTCTTCTTCTTGATAAAATCACAAGATTTGTCCAGTTTCCATGAAGCTTTTTCTTTTGGTCCGCGCAGCTTTTTCTTTTGTTGGTACATGTATATCCTCTTTTGTTTCTTAACAACGAAGGCTGAAAGAACAATACATATTAAAAGGTAATATGAGTATGTTATTTGGATAAATTTCAAAAATGAATGAATTATTCATACATTACTTTATGAATTATGTATCACTGATATCAAGATAGATTTATAATGCTATAAGTAATAATGCGTACCTTGTTGTAAGCATGCATTCCCATCCACCAATTCTGAAATAGTATGCCATCGTTGTCCTGTAACTAGACAATTCAGTGTTTTCTGCTTTCGTTTCGTTTTCGTTCTACAACTGTGAAAATTAAAATGGATATCTGTCAAAAACTGAAACAATTTCGTGAACGTAGGACTAACTTTTAACAAAAAAAAATAATAATTTGATGTTTGTTTTACTCTAACAATTGCTGAAGTCTATACTAAAGCTCAACCCAGAGCAACTGTGAGTGTCAGTCGAATGCGAAATATGTGTCATCTAATACATTTGTATGTTAAATTGATATTACAAAACTTTAAAAACTAAAAGAAATAACTGACAACCACATCGGCTACTGTTGTTACGATAAATGAAATTCATAAGTACAATTTATCGTCATATCGTGGTAAATATAAAACATAATTTCATAAAACAAAAGTGTATGGTTTCTAAAAACGCAAACAAACAATACGCTTTGTTCCGAATAGGTGGCAGTGAAAATTGTGAACAGTTATTCTAGAAGCAACGCACTAAATCAACAAATACTTTGTAAAAAGAAGATGTGATTAATGCAGCGAGGTGAACAAGTTCAAATCTTACCACTTTTTGCGCCCCTTTGGACAGCATTTACATGACGCTTTGATTACACGTCCTCCACAGCATTTTTGAGCCTTCCTTATGACTTTAGCTGTAATGAAAACAACAATTACAAGTGCTAGCAAGTAGCAATGTCAAGAGATAGAAGAGTAGATGCAAGAACGATGACAATCTAACAAATTCATACTGATATACAGTATGCAAATGTAGCTAGAAAATACCTCGTGATGCAGCATACATCCGATACAAAACAAGATAGATTAATAGCATGCCTAGTTAGACAAATCTGTATAGTTAATAGTATAATACCACTGTACAGAATGCTGTAAGCTCAGAGTTTGACGTAATACATTTCGTATCATGTCAGTAGCACTGAACAAATAGGATTTTTAGGATGTCTAGCTGTGCAATTGACAAAATTACCAGTTTTTGCGAAGGTCGGTATTTCGTTCATTGTTCTTTATACTATTTATTTGTCAGAATAACCAATCACGTGATCAAATTGCTAAGAAGAAACCAGCTAGATATGAGATTCATCTTATTTTCTTATTTGCGTTGTATCTGGAAACAACGACAAAACGGAGTTGCATCGTATAGTTTTAAACGCATGCTCTACTTATTTTATAACGACCACAGTTGTTTTGAAAAAAAAACGTTAATCTATATATATATTAAAGAACAATTGAGATTTGTTTACAAGGCGGTTTACGTGTAAGCAGTGTAGTTTATCACGAAAGCATTAGAAATAATAGCTGGATTACCTCCACAGCATTTTTTCTTGTCTAGACGATAACTAACTTCGTCGTTGCAGCAGCCTTTTTTGCTAGCATCAATCAATTGAGTTCCGCAACAGTCACTTTGTCGGTAGTCTTTGACGTGGGACACATTATTACAACATATCATGTTGTTGCTGTTTATTATTATTTTTCCACAAACCCCGAACCCTTTCTTAACCACGCGGTCGTTTCCTACACAGACATGTGTGGTTTGGTTGTATACTATGTTTCCACAACAAGCCATGTTCGCCTCGCGAGCATGAAGACTATGTTCGTTCCCGCAGCAGAGGTGAGTGGATGGTTTAAAGGTGCTCCTTCCGCAGCAGGAACGTGATCCTATTGTAAGTACAAAAACCATTCCAATCTTATAATTTTGTAGTGGATATATTTTATTTTTCCTTTAGAAAGTTATTCTGATTGTCCAATTGGTGCGTAAAGCCACTTCATTGGATTATGTCATCACAAGTTTTTTTTAATTTTTAAATTGTGATATCACATTCAGACATTCTTATAGCTGTTAATTTCAGAAAATGATAATTCAGATTGGTCAATATTTTCAAGAGAAATAACCGAAGTATCCACTTTTCGATTTAAATTTTATATTTCACTGCTTGAGCAAATAAGTATTATTAAATTCCGGAAAATACAGCAATGGCAGTGAAAGTTCTTTCTTAAATAAGAAAATAATTGTGAATCGTGCTTGATTTATGTATAACGTGTGATAAAACATTAAAATAGGAGAAAAGCTTTTATCAAACATTGTTACAAAACACCTTTCTGCTTGAATCACTATTTACGATATCCTGGAATTCACGAAAATAGGTTTCTGCAGGTAGGGCGTAAGAATTGTACCTGCTGCCCCCATTGCATGATCGTAAAATGCGACTAAATTTGGGATCTTATCTTTTCTCTTCTTTCTAAACATCTTTATTCTTCCTTATGTCCCTTGACAATGCCTCACTTTTGGCCTTTAGTTGAGCGTTCGCCACTGTGAGGAAGGCTTTAGGTTCTGTCCCTTGGCCGAGACATACCTAGGTCTGTCAAAATGGTAGTTTCTTCTACTTGACGCTCAGCAATTTGGGAGTGGGACGACTGTTTCGCCCGTTGTCAGTATAATGTGACCGGATGGGGTGTCCTGCTGAATGTCTTCTGCAGTATGTTTCAGTGAGGTAGCACTATAAAGTCGGCATCAGTTCCGCGCTATCACCAGGGGACAAACACGAATATATCGCAGCCACCCAAAATACACACGCATACACTACACGCATGCATCTTGCACACAGGCGAGGCCGTCCATAGTTGTTGATAGGACGTTAAACAATACTAAACAAAACAAAACCAAATCACAAAAATAGGTTTTGTGGTAACATAAAACTTTCAGCAATGAGTATGCCTTATAATGATATATTTAATGATCTATGTTCATATATCTTACCTTCTCTGTGTAACACCTTTCCCGATTCTTCACAGCAGTTGTGGGTACTTGTATTATAAAACCCATTCTTACAACAACCCAGAAACCGGGATCTTTTCCTTATTTCGGAACCACAGCACTCTTCAATATTAGAGTATGGCTTATTTGCACCTGAAACAAATATTTTGGTTTAATTTTACTGTCAATCTTATTATTTTCGATTCTTGTTATTTTCGTGATTATCCCCTTAATGCCTTGTTCTTATTCGCGTATTTTTTGTTTGTTTTTCTTTCAAATCTCAAATTTCAATTATTTTGATATTTTCATTTAAAAAATCTAATAAGAAATCTTAACCGATTACGCTTTATTAATGTGTTATTTTCGTTATCATATTTTTCGTCGTTTGTTTTGCTTTTGTTTAATTTTTGTTCAGTGAAAATATATGTTATTGGGGACTTCTAACCGAAGCATGGGCCTATTTTCACTATAAGGAGATTATGAAGGAAAAGTTTTATATTCATTTCAGCCCACCTCTCATTATTAATAGACAATAAATGTACAATTATTACACATTTTGAAATAACAGTAAAAACATATAATGTATCAGCAGTTATTTTATAATGAGTATACAATTAGCGTACATTATTATTAAGTAATTCTTTATTTTCAACAGTTTGTTTATACATTCTTCCTTATATCGGTGTACATGTACTTACCCTCACAGCAACCCCATGTTAACCCGTCACCATTAATTCTTCTGTGCATTGTTGATCCGCAACAGAACTTCTTGGTGTCGAATTCCTTTCCAGCACATATTGCTCCAGATGCAAAATCTGAGCCTTTAATCAAATCAAACAGTTTTCACTATTTGGATTTTTAAGCACATTTCGATAGTAACAAAAAATTACTAAACTGATCTGTTTATTTTTTATCGAAACTATAAACTTATCTAACCGGTGTTTCGTTTTAGTGAAACATTTAACAGAGCGAAAATAACTCCTTAAGTTCACATTCACAATTAATATGGCAAATCCGTACAGGAGCAATCGGTTAAACCCTACAGTTTAGCCTACACATAGAATAAGTCGGTTAGATAAACGCTGTGTGATAACACATGCATAGAACAAAGGTGGCTACCCGGAACATATGTGTGCAGGCGGACGTTTTTCCGTGGGGTGTATGGAAACTTACTGGTCGAGGAATACATTTAAACATATATGTATGTGTGTGTGTGTGTGCGTGTGTGTGTGTGTGTGTGCTTAACAGATCAAAAATATTAAGAGGTATTGCATTTTCAGTACACAATTACAATCAGACCTGAACGATGCGTCAAGGCAATAAAACAAACCGGAAAGATGACATAAAAACGACGGAAGACATCATGATTCTCCACGACAAAAACAGGAGGAAGAAAAGATAATAATACTGAAAGTATAATACAATACAATTTCGTTATGTCGAAGTATAAGGGACCATGTAATTTGAGATCAACCATGTATTTGGGTTGCTTAGCTGTGGTTGTGATGGACGGATGTAAACTTTCACTTTATGAAAGATACATGAAAACAAAAACAGTTTACATTGTCTGGAAATAGTTTGCATTATAAAACAAAAAAGTATAGTAACCGGTTATTGTGTAAAACGGATTTCACCGCTAAATGAACTGAACGCGTTTAGAAAATTAGAAAACGTTTATAAGGGTTGATGGATCATAAGTTATATGAATTTTATATATACATTTGAAAACTACTTTTACAATTTGTGTAGAAAAGCTATTCTGTCACTATTACTACCACACTACTTTGTTATATAGCTTTGTCTTACTTACCTTTAAGTCAAAATAAGAAGACGGCAAGTAACCTAAATACATGTACCCAATACATGTCGTCAGTTGGAGGGTTCTAGTATGATATGCTTGGATCCTAACAGAATTTTAGTTATATAGCATACTCCTTTTAACACCTTTGTCAAGGGTAAGTCCACAGGAAATTTCCTTTAAATTATACTCAAACCCACGATCATCGCTAAATTTCAAACTACAGAGTGTATAAGGAAATAATACAACCCAACAAACCCTTTGTAATTCTTATGACAGATAGTAACGTTAATCACTGGAAATTTTGAGTGGTGATACCTTTAATGAGAATAAGTGTTCAATATCGAAAATAAATTTACCAGTTTAAATATCGGTAAAACAAAATATCTAACAAGTGATATTTTTCTGAAATATGTTAGATTTGTATGAGAGTCCGTAGCTTTCTTTTCTTTTCTCTGTTTCTGTCTTTGTTTTTCGACTCTTTTCCAACGGCTATACATCTAGGATTACTGTAGTTTTTTTTTATTTTACTGATTACAATATTTATACTGTACTAAACTAAAATATATCATAAACTGAATTTCAGCCAACGTTTACCTCCTGGATTATATTATTATTGATATTTAAAGTTTACGTTAGGTGATAGCATATAACGAAATTCTGTTTTAAGATTAATATGTTATATTATTCTAAACACAAAATACCCTTCAATACACAGACATTGTGTATTAAATTATTATATCAAATGGTAATTTTTGTTCAATACGGTGATACATAATACGCTGTACCGGTCTTAGTATCGGATGTTAACTTAGTACAAAATGAGCATTTAACATTTACAAATTAACAAATTATCGCTTTGTTTACTTAGTTAGGTATTTGAGGTATTTAAAAATCTATAAGATTACATATCACCCCAATATCCGAACTCTTTGAACATTTTCAACAGCAGTCATTTGATACCTGATACTGCGTTAGAAGTGTGGTATGTAACAAAAGATTAACCTCAATTTATTAGATATTGTTTTGTAACAAACCAAGTTTTACATACTACTGCAGCAAAACCTAACAACTTACATTTCATTGTAATTCGCACCAAATCATGCAGTATTTTCAATGTATATTAACGCCATAATAGTCCTATCAAAACCGTTTTAAAACTGCTTACATTCATCAAGGTTTTAATCGCTGCCTTGAAATATGAATTTACATTTACCAACAGCAGATGTTTCAATTTTAGTCACTTTTTTATATTTTTTTAAGTTAAATTTATCTTTTGAAATATTTTTTTTTATATATATTATCATCCTATAAGTACTATTATATGAGTCAATATTTTGTTTTTTCACCTCTAATGCATTATTTTTGTTGTTCTTCTTTCATCCATTTTTGATCTTTCTTGCATTTTCACATTGCTTTTTAAAAAAAAAAATCAATTTTAAACATATTTTAATTTTTATTTGGAAATGTGATGAAAAAACTCTATTTTATTTTACGGATTTCATGATGGTTGGAAATACACTCAACTGTTAATTTATGAAAATCAGAAATAAACAGATGATATAGTGATACTTTCAAAAACTCATTTTATCTAACTTTCCTACTAATACTGAGTAGTATGTAGTTTAAAGGTCAATAGTGATAAAGAAATTACAATTACCAAACAGGATGCAAGTAATAGGTTATCATAATCAAGTCATTAACTTCCTCCAACAAGGCAAATATACATGATATATTGGCAGCGAATTGAGTCATTATGAAGTCGTCAATATACAAAGATATAAAAGGAAGCTTTACTGTATATCCATTCACGATTGGTTATTATTACAACTGTTTCTCATAAGCTACAAGTATCGAACCTATTCCTTGTTAACAAATGTAACGACTGTTCCTTAATCGTTGATGTCGAACTCAAACAATCGGTAAATCTTTCTGTTTATGTTGTAAGAATAACGGTAGTCACTTCTTTGTCTTTATTGGAGTAAACAATAAATGAATAATGTATGCTCAATTTGGAAACGGAAGGAATATTAAATTTCCCTGTTTTACCTCATGCAAATATAGATGACGTTGAATAAATCATGCAAGATATCTATTCATGCATAAATAAGGCAAAGTATTAGCTGTGCCAGATATCCTGGTTAAGGTAATTTTACCTTGTTCCTGATTATAGTGTTTTGTTCATTACAAAATTGATGAGAGTATAAGACACGCTCGGATGTACATTTACGAGAAAAATGCTCATATTGTATGAAATCGTAGTGTAGTAGCAGCAGTGCTGTTGGAAGTAGTAATTGTTGTTGTAGGTGGTAGTGTTGTTGGCAGTAGTAATTGTGGTTGTAGGTGGTAGTGTTGTTGGCAGTAGTAATTGTGGTTGTAGTTGGTAGTGTTGCTGGCAGGAGTAATTGTTGTTGTAGTTGGTAGTGTTGGTGGCAGTAGTAATTGTTGTTGTAGTTGGTAGTGTTGGTGACAGTTTTAGTGCGGTTGTAGTTGGTAGTGTTGCTGGCAGGAGTAATTGTTGTTGTAGGTGACAGTGTTGTTGGCAGTAGAAATTGTTGTTGTAGGTGGTAGTGTTGTTGGCAGTAGTAATTGTTATTGTAGGTGGTAGTGTTGGTGGCAGTAGTAATTGTTGTTGTAGTTGGTAGTGTTGTTGGCAGTAGTAATTGTTATTGTAGGTGGTAGTGTTGTTGGCAGTAGTAATTGTTGTTGTAGGTGGTAGTGTTTTTGGCAGTGGTAATTGTTATTGTAGATGGTAGTGTTGGTGGCAGTAGTAATTGTTGTTGTAGGCTGTAGTGTTGGTGACAGTTGTAGTTGCTGTTGTAGGTGGTGGTGTTGATGGCAGTGGTAATTGTTGTTGTAGGTGGTAGTGTTGTTGGCAGAAGTAATTGTTATTGTAGGTGGTAGTGTTGGTGGCAGTAGTAATTGTTGTTGTAGGCTGTAGTGTAAGTGACAGTTTTAATTTTTGTTGTAGGTGGTGGTGTTGTTGGCAGTGGTAATTGTTGTTGTAGGTGGTAGTGTTGTTGGCAGTAATAATTGTGGTTGTAGGTGGTAGTGTTGGTGGCAGTAGTAATTGTTGTTGTAGGCTGTAGTGTAAGTGACAGTTGTAATTTTTGTTGTAGGTGGTAGTGTTGTTGGCAGTAATACTTTTTGTTGTAGGTGGTAGTGTTGTTGGCAGTAATAATTGTGGTTGAAGGTGATAGTATTGGTGGCAGAAGTAATTGTTGTTGTATGTGGCAATGTTGTTGGCAGTAGTAATTGTTGTTGTAGGTGGTAGTGTTGTTGGCAGTAGTAATTGTTGTTGTAGTTGGTAGTGTTGTTGGCAGTAGTAATTGTTGTTGTATGTGGTAGTGTTGTTGGCAGTTGTAATTGTTGTTGTAGGTGGTAGTGTTGTTGGCAGTAGTAATTGTGGTTGTAGTTGGTAGTGTTGTTGGCAGTAGTAATTGTTTTTGTAGGTGGTAGTGTTGTTGGCAGTAGAAATTGTTGTTGTAGGTGGTAGTGTTGTTGGCAGTAGTAATTGTTGTTGTAGGTGGTAGTGTTGTTGGCAGTAGTAATTGTTGTTGTAGTTGGTAGTGT
>JAUMHH010037247.1:0-10119 GCA_032359455.1 Chlamys rubida
CGGCGCTAACAGCTAGCATTCAACAATTCTAGCACTGCCCAACCACGTACTCATTTACAGCTGAGTAGACTGGAACATACAGTTTTCATGAGTCAAAAAATACAGTTAATGGTTATTAACTTCTTATTTATACATTTAAGATAATCGATTATCTTTCCTTGTGTTTTCACATGACAGATTGTATTAGCAGCATAAAAGCCTGAGCTCAAAAAAAAAGAGAAAAAAATATCCCAATATCACTTGACTGGGTCTTAGTGATGTGCATACGTTAAATATGTACCCTGTTAACACGGTGTTGACGTGTAAATAGTCCCCCATTAAGGAGAAAATATAAATCAACGCCTGTTTTAAAAGTCTGTAATTAGTAAGTACCTAAACAGTGATCTTGTTGTTTTTATGCAAGATATTTAATCATATATGTATTTAGGTCATAGGTGGTGTTTACAGTGCCTATATCCGCATACTTAACATTGCTTACTAAAAATATATTAATCTTCCTGAATCCGGCTTTTCTAATTTCATTAGGCAAATAACACACGACTTTAAAGATCCATCTTGTTTTTGGTATGCATCATTTAAAACTGTTCATAGTAACAGAAGAAAGATTATATAAATAGTGATTACATTAACTCAACGGAGCAAATCCATCACCCAGCGTTAATAAGTGTATGTATTGCAATTAGCAGCTTGTTGACATGGCCTGTACAGCATGTTCAAAGTTAGGAGTATTTTTTAATGTTTATGATTTTACGGTGATGTAAGTGCCTGCTCAATGTTAACTAATGTAAATGGCGCCTGTTGTCCAAAACGCCAGACCTGCCATCTAAATTGGATGCATTAACAACGGTTTAATTGATGTGCAAATATATAGGGACAAATGAAAGTATCCGTTTGAAAAAATGAAAAAAATAATAGTTTCACTTTAAATTGAAACATTGAATTATCGACAAGGAGAAAAAAAGCCGTATGTAAATGGGCTAAATTATAAAAAAGTAAAGAATAAAATTGTATCAGTAAAATTGTTATTCAAATTTCTTCTGGGGACCTCCACTTGTTGTACCTGCTGTTTCTGTGTGGTGATGTCACCTATGATCAGCCCGTCAGAGTGACGAGAGGACACGGACAAATTAACATTTGAAAGGTGGATAACACCAAAGACCTCTGAAAGGTACTTGCAGTGTCTATTCTTTCCCCATCCCGAGTAAGTCGAATAGCGTTCAACAGCAATGTTTCATTTTAACTACTAATGTACTAATACGTACTGCTGTAAAGAGTAAGATATTGTATTTCAGTCGCTTTGTTAAATCTGTTTCAGCAATCGAATTCATCTGTTTAATCAACATTTGTAAACACTTCTCATAAATCGTGCCTGCCCTTTTAACGAACCTATATCCATTACAGTTCGTTTTTAAAACCAAAACAGCGTGTCATGTTCCTACAATATATATAGAGAGTGATTTATCTCATTATTGTTTGAAAATGAACCGTCAAGCAAGGTACGCCATTCACTGCAGAACTGTTTCTAACAATAGAGGTCAACTTAACATGCAGGTCAACTTCGACCTGACCCGGACCATCAATCACCTACAAAGCAGAACTTTTATCGGAGTTACCATTTAAAATCGCCCCATTAAGGACGGTAATTAATAGACAACTCACTATAATTTACCCTAAATTTTAACCTCGATTTTAAGTATAAACTGTAATCAAGCATAACACTCTTTATATCGAAATAACCTGACTGTAATAGCGAATAAATACGTAAAAGTTACAATTTTAGGAATGTTTACGTCAATGTGATGCTTGATGGAGACGTAAACTGAGGTAATGTATGTACTATACATTGTTTGAACACAATGACATTTCACTTCGATGTAGGAAGTATACCATGGTGGGGTCACAGCGAACTACTTATAACCTCCATGTATGATGTTTATGACCACAAGATAAACACAAGAAATTAATTGTTCAGTTACTCGGTCAGACATGAAGTATGTTTCAGAGTCATTAAAGACCTACACAATCCATCGTGTAATCACAATGTTGGTAACAATTTACTCCATAACGTACACCTGACTTACTTTTAGTGGGAGGGGGTGCTCCGTCTTATAATGGTCTGTGTAAACGCGAACGACACACAATATCGTATAAATTGCAAGTCTACATCATCTTTGAAAGTAAAAAAAAAAAAAAAAAATCGAATATAATGATTAATGATGACATGTGGTTAAAACTATTCCAGTTTCTTATATTCGTACATCGTAACATTGAAAATATTAAAATCGAAACAGTGTATTAGCTTTACGTTAGATCGCTGCTGACACGTTCCTGAATTTCATAGGGTAAAAAATGACCGGTGCAACATTTAGTGCAAGACACGCTTAACCTGCCGGAACTCCTGGTTACGCCTCAGGTTTTTACGAGGCGTCATGATGTCCTTCCTTTCAATTTGTTGCTCCTCTTGGACTTGTTCTTGAAACAATTTTTACATAATCAAGCATGCATTCTCATGTATTTCCGTTGTAACTGTTAAAACCACGCAACAAATTTAAGTAAAACACAACGTTTAGATTTTTAAAACGGTGTTCGACTTTCAAAAGACAACATCAACTCCAAAGGCAATGGCATATCGTTCGAAAAGCTCTAGGAGCTGTTTTCAGCATATGTTACACCTTGCATGCTATCTTCTTAAAAGAATATCAGTGTCCATCAAATAACAGTAATAGAATATCAAACTGTCAACAAAACAACAATTCAAACTCAAAATCGATAAACGTAGGATTATATATGAACAACTGAATGATTTACATGGAGACCCTTGATAAAGTACAAGGGGAATAAGACCAGGTGTTCGGAAGGGTAAGCGTCTTCTGCTTCATCGATGACACCCACCCTGTAAATATTGGTCAAATCCAAGTAATGTCACGTCCTCACATCGAGAACTCAGATATTGACAACAAAACCACAAAACACACCTATGAGCATAATAAAAACATCGACCTTCATATCACTAAAAAAACTGAGATATAACAAAGAATATCTTTTGTTTCTTTTTAAATAATGTTAGTATTTCCCGATTATTGCAGAATACTTCAATATTTTCACAATAACTAAGAACGAGAGAAACTATTGAGCTGTCCTGCCACAAGGTGTTCAACAATAAACCATTAAATAGTCTATGCATTGTGATATAACTTTAAAATGAAGATAATGTCGTTGTAGCGCACTGTAGGAGTGCTTCAAAATGTCATTTTAACAATAGAAGAAGAGAGCTCAGTGACTTAGTTCGGACGAGTATGACGCCAAAATCGAGGGCAATGGCAACGGTATATTTCAAGATTTCTGACTGATATTTGTCATCATTGCTTTTGTAATCTGTGTTTAAATCTGTAATTTATACTCGTGAAAAATATAGCTCTGCTTTGTCTTACTGCTGTGAAAAATAACACTTATATTCATGGAATAATTCCTTTTGTTTAACTGGCAAAAATGTAATAAAACGAGAGATGGTCCTGGAAATCAATAACTGGAATGTCACAAAGTTATATAAATGGAAAAATGTTTTTTTTTTTTTTTTTATAAATTGAGTAACTTTTGTTTAAAATATTATAGTGATTTCATTCAATCGAAACGAGTTTCAATGATAAAAAGCACGGGTACCATACAAGGATTTATACTTGAAGTAAGTTCAGACAAAGGTTGAGGTCAGTAAGGGGATTTGAAGAGTTATAACTATTCCATAACAAGGCTAGTGGGTCAGGTTACAATGAGATAACACCATAATAATAGGTTTGGCGGAGATTTCAGAGCGTTAGAGTTACATAAGGATAAGGCTGAAAGTCTGCTGACTTAGCAATCACACAGTGACTCCAGGGTAAGCAACACAAAGCCTACAGGACAGGCGAACATCTATGTGTATGTCTTATATAACACGTGTCCTTGACCACGTTAGCCATGGCATGTACAGATACAAGATAAGCGATGTGGTAATGATAGAAAATCAACTGCAACGCGCGGAATATTGTGTGTCAAACGTTGCTGAAGTTATATAAAATTAAACTTTGTTTGTTAAAGATAGTCAATATTTGTTATCGGTATTGTTAAAAAAAAATATTCTTCATTTCTTTTCTGTTTTTGTATGTTTGATATTTTTATACAAAATTGTGTTATACTTTTTGTAAACATTGCCAATTATTTTTAAATCGTATTTTGTTATTATAAGAGTATATCTACAATTGTTTACGCATGTTTGAAATTTTGTTCAATGTGTCGTTATTCTGGGTTTTTTGGTAAAACTTTTCAATCCTCTTAACATTGCTTTCGTAATTTCGATATTCTGAAACATCAGATAGAAACCAACATATAGAACTGATACAAGTGGGGCAATACGATTATACACAATTTCTACGCTCTGTTGAGAATAATTTTTGTTGTTGTTTTATGTATCAATGAAACTTGTGGAAAAATTAAAAATATAAAAAAAAAAAAAAAAAAAAAATATAATTAATATAGGTAAACTTATTGAAATATAATTTTGAATTACAGTTTATTGTATTTATTGTAAAAATAAATCTGTTATTCCGCTAAATTTACCTTAGTCGAATACATGTTTTGATTTTCCCTTTCAATGTTAAGTTGTTAGTGTTAATGAGATAACACTTCCGTGGGATAACTTATTGATATCCCTCTATGTCATCACACATACTGTTGTGATCAATGGCTATGACCCACGTGGCTTTCAAGGAGTGAACTGGCATATGCTAATTAGTATTTAAACGTAGGTTCCTTACATGAGTTTTCATCTCATATGAAAGTTTTTAATAAATTTCAGATTTTTAAATTATATTCAAGTGTGTCTCCGGTCAGCTAAAATGAAAACAAAATCGTGACTAGTTTCATTCATATGAATGGAAACCAATGAAACACCCTTTTTATCATGTGAACAAGATTGTTTGAAAGCAGCGCAGCAAACACGCCTAGCAGGTCATTCCTGGAGTCAACAATTCAGCGTTTTCGCCTTATATATATTGTCTTTTGAGCCCTGTGTTGTAAGTATGTAAGTCAACAGTCGACATCTATCACGGAAATCAATATATCGGGTGAAACAATTGAGGGTCTAAAATGTATTTAAGTAATTCAGTGACAATAACGATATCGTGACGCTGCACGTGTAGAACATTACAATAGTTCAATATGTCATCAAATTACTGGTAACATTTGTTATTTTTATCATTAAATTTGAATATGGTCTCATCTGTGACCGGTTTTAGGTGGTTAGATATTTTTTGTGGTGTGCTAGCATCTTAATATTTGGAAACAAAGCGCACCACAGATGCGAATTCACTTTTAAGTTTGATATACAGTTCATCATTGTTTTGTTTAAACGACGGCATCTTCCTTCTGTTTGTCAATTTTACTTAGCATTGATTGTTAGGCAAGCACTTTATTAATAAGGGAACTGAAGTTATGAAACAGATTTGAGCTCTTCTATCATGTGTGGCATCTCTGATTTACCCTAGAGAAAATACAATACAATATATTTGAATTAAACTAGTTATCAGTATACCCGAATCAAACTGAGATATCAATTACCGTCGGCGACTCGTGTGGGGGATGTTCATGACAGGAGAGACAGGTGCCCTATTATCAGAGAATAGTTCCTTTGTGAGAACTTAACACTTGGTTTGAACGTTTTGTTGTCTGTGGAGAGAAGGCAGGCGTGTTCTCAAATGATTTTGTTTGTATTACTGTCATCGAGTGTCTCATCTCAATTCTGGTATTCGGGCTTGCTAAAGTCAATTTAAGACATGATAGTAGGTTCATTATATGAATATTAAATACCGCATTTATAAAACTCTGTGACGTTTCGTGTATTATATCAGCGTTTTGCGTCCTTTTAACAGGCACGATAACAAGAAAGATGGTGTCCACAGAGGCATTCACTCAATAGCCTGTTCTTGTTGTTCAGATCCTAGGTGTTACAGTTTACTTTCTTCATCTAATATACGATCTGAATGTATCCGTCGGTCGTTCTCAAGCAGGTAGTCTCAGGGTACCCTTACTTTCTTTTTTCTTCCGATGTTTCACCGATATAGAAAATCTGATGTCTACACGGTACAGACTAGTATTAGTGATGATGTATCTGTTCGACAAAATATAAAAAAAAACTATCAGTGTACTAAAATACTTAACGTGACTGGTGATTGCTAAAATACTCAGTGGCCGACAAAAAGTTTTCCATTTAAAGATCCCATGGTCGTCTAGGGCTAAAACCACAGTGACCTCCCCTTAATTTCTTCTGTAAGATATATAGCTCGACTGGGCCAAACACTACCGTTAACCAGGTAGCTACATAGAAGGAACGTAATTTAATAAAAGCAAAACAAAAAAACAAAAGCTAACGAACGATGGAACTAATTGCTAAGGTTTTGACTGGAAGGGTTCTGGGAACCGTTTTGTCACTCTCTCTTTATCTGGCAATGGTTTGATGCACTGTATTACCATGTACTTGAGTCGTTTGATACTAATACTAAAATTGATCGAAGTTTGAAAAGGAGTTGGCTACCAATGCACAACTGCCTACAACTGAGATGGATATGTATTGACTATTAATTACACCTTTATGTTAAATACCCACACCTGTACGAACTCGTTATCCCCAGGTAAATCCATCTAAATATGGAGCGTAGTAGAGGCTCGGGTCAATGAAACTATTTAAAAGCTAGATAAAGTATGCAAATTACTGCTTAATACCTAACAAAGTAGCAAGATTTATTTATAAATAATTTGAAAATTGTAAATGTATTCGATGCATTGGTCTTCAGCAGTATCGTATGACGTAATAATAAAATTAGCAAATATATAATTCTGCTGAGGCTCCATTGGGAAGAAGGTTTTATTTAAGTTAGATATTTATTTATTCATTCACTCATTTTTTCTGTTTTTGTTTTAGTTATTGACACGAGACACAGTATTTCCATTTTGCTGTGGGCAATATATTATACAAAAACAAAAAAAAAACAATAGAAAAATGAGATTTTGATTACTGATATTACGAACATGTGTAACCCTTATGGAGCCTCGGCATCACATTTTGTGTCACACAAGCAGACTTGCCCTTTCCTCGGGCAGGTTTACATATACAGCAGTATGTTACTGCTTAAATTGACCTCATTTGACCTATTTCCTTTTTTGACCACACATTCATTTATTGACGTCTTTATCAATTCAATGATAAAATTCACAAAATGGCTAGATGTCAGGTGTAGAAATAGTCACTTAATCAACTATACGCTTTATTGGTGTGACGTTATCAAAGCGTACGTATGACCTCGATCTCCCGCACACCGAGAAAACACAAATTGCATCGAAAGTATGTGCTTTTCAATATAACGACGGGTTGGTTTAACAGGTACGATTACAACAGTTGACTTCATGTAGTTTTAATTTTGAATGACATGTAAATCTATCTGACTCCTCATTTTGAATTTCAAGGTTTCTATTTTCCTCATATTCCTATACTTGTAATCTCGATGCAAAATTTCCTAAACATCTGCAGAACCATAGTGCAAAGTTATTGACTTAACACTGCTATGTTAATCAATTCGTTCACTGTATATTGTAAATACATGAAGAGAAAAAGTAAGTACGTGTTACATAATACAACCAATGGAAGTTTTCAATCCATAAATAAAATAATAGAAAAACAACGCACTACAGCTCATCAAAACTTCTAACTCTGGGTCGATGATAAAACCGAATCGAAAACATTGATATTTGAATTGAAGAGTTGATACTTAGTTCCGGATGTATCATCCTAACTTTCATTTCTCTCTGATGTAATGGAGTAAATGGTATCGGAATAAACATAAAATTTACACTTTTTATATAAAAACAGAGTTCATCCAAATATGACCAAGTAACTGTTTAAAACATTCACATATGGTTTTGCTATTATGTCAAATCTTACTTTGAACAATGTATAAATATACCTTTTTACAAAATCCTGTACGGTACAAGGATTTACCCGTGAAAATCATAATTTTAACATATTGCATCTGTGAGAAATTCAATCCACAGGATACGAAAAAGTATCGAACGTCCATTGCTTTACACCTCTGTAGACGTTTTGGGGTGTTTGAAAGCAACTAAGTTGCTTTATCCTGTTGTATCATCTAATAACGCGACTAGCAGAAGACCCACAGCGGATTCGGTGGTTTCTTCTGTGACCACTTATGGTGATTCTCAGATTCTATCTGCTGCCCCATTGCAACACTCGATGCAGCTATCATTTCTTATCTTATCTTGCACATTGCCTGCTTGTTCAACAGTAGTTCAGACCAATTGATGCATCTTCCTTTTTGACCCCTTACATCACCGATGAGTTCTAGAAGGACAAAACAGATATATGGTGCAGCGTAATTCATTTTTGGCATACAGTATCTAAACTAAGTGAAATATGCGCAATCGGATATGTGTGTCTTCGTTCATTTAATCCACCAATTCCCATTGGCAGTGTTTCCTGCGACTCCCCTGGTTAGCAGGTTTTAAGAATAATGTGACCGTGCAACGCACCATTCTACCATGTTCATCTTGTTGACAATTGGTTGATTGGTTGACTGGTATATCGTCTGCCTTTCACTGACAGTAGTTTTGTGTTTCGGCCGACGCGAGGGGGGTTAGTTGCTGCTTACTAGACCCTATTGACAATCAAAAATGCCCTAGACCCATTCTGGTCACGCCCCAAGGTCGGAGTGCTCCTCAGGTGCAGATAGGCCTGCCACAGCAGCGGCTTTGGTCCACAGATCCATGTCCTTCGCGTGGTCGCCGTTGCCCTCCTATGGTTGACAATTCAGTGTGGTACCCTATATAGGGACCATCATGGGGCCCCTCGTCATATGATCTTTGATTTGAGTACTGCCATATCAATGAAAATCGTCGTCAAACGACATCGGTAGCGAAAATGGGTGGTCGGGTGCAGCAGTGAATATCGCACTCGCCTTTACTACGACTAGGGTTCGATTCCCCGATCGGACATGAAACGTTATTTGGTATTACGGTTTCCTCCAACATTAAGACCCTCTGAGCGTTAACATCCGGGCCAACAAGAGCGATTGATATCAGTTGATATCGCTTGTTTCATTGGTGTTGTAAATAATAAAGTTTATTCCTTTACAGCAAAATTGTAGAAATCAAACCAATCCATACTAATGTTTATTTTTTTAACTGATATCTACAAAAAGCAAATCATCATTCACCTAAACATAAATTACATTTATAAAATTACATCATTTATTATTGATAAAAAGAGATAAGAGGATATGAATATTGTCCCTCAAATTTATCAAATTGATTTCAAAGGAACTGATCGAAGTATGCAACTTTAATAAAGTATGGCCTACACAAGGTGTACATGTCAAGCCGGTTAAACGATGTAACAAAACAGCTTTTACTCACCACACGGCTGAGTTAATACCAACAATATACAGTGTTCATCAACACAATACCCCTTCGATCCCAACGTTGGTAGCGCTCTTTATATCTCCAATTGTTCTGCACGTGTCTATAAAATTGTAAAATATGAGACAGATATTCGTGTGGGTAAATTGGTTTAGAAATAGACAAAGCGATGACATAAGTGTAATAGGTAGAACGGTGATTAGTGACCCGATATCCATTGTAGTGTGGCTATGTTAGGTATTGATAGATGGTGTCTTGGTCCCGTTTGTACGGGGCTACTGAGAAGAGAGTGATTTTAATTAATATATGAGATATAATAGAATAAGAAAGAAAATAATAATGGTTATTAAAATTGCATCTCAATATCTTATATATATTACAGAGGATTCAGAATAGTATGAGTTCGACCATCACACAACACGTTATTGATCTCTGCTAATTATTACAGGGATTCAGAATGGTATGAGTTCGACCATCACGCAACACGTTGTTTATCTCTGATATATATTACAGAGGTTTCAGAATAGTATGAGTTCTACCATCACACAACACGTTGTTGATCTCTGATATATATTACAGAGGTTTCAGAATGGTATGAGTTCTACCATCACACAACACGTTGTTAATATCTGATATATATTACAGAGGATTCAGAATGGT
>JAUMHH010037258.1:0-10119 GCA_032359455.1 Chlamys rubida
GTATATTGTCTAAATTTCTATATTGGGTCAGTGTATTGTCTATATTTCTATGGTGGGTCAGTGTAGTGTCTAAATTTCTATAGTGGGTCAGTGTAGTGTCTATATTTCTATAATGGGTCAGTGTGTTGTCTATATTTCTATAGTGCGTCAGTGTATTGTCTATATTTCTATAGTGGGTCAGTGACAATTTAAACAATATATTTAACTTTAAATAATTTGCCTTACTTTACAGGAATCAGGTTGTTGACAATGTTAAACATTAAACAGGAACTGATTTTCATTTTTATAACGTTAGTGTCACCTGTAAAATGAATTAAAACATCAGCAATTACAAATTCAAATGATTTTATTATAATTTATAAAAGATATATACCAGTGTAATTTCTTACTTCTGATCCCTTTTTTCAACATCTTCAGCACCACCAAAGCATACAAAAACACTTTTTTACACATTCGTAAACAGCTCAGTAACTCATACCAAATTTCACAGCAATTAAGGAAATTAAAAGAAGAAAATCACTCAGTAACATTATATTATAATGATTGTATAATTTACATGTTAAACAAGCTACCTGAAATAAACCTATGTCACCAAGTAAAATACACTTTTAATGTATATACATAGTGTATACCAACTTTTGAAAGTTTTGGAATTATCATTGGTAAAATACATATATTGATTTGAGCATAAAATATACATTCTATTATACAAGAATTGTATAGGTTTATATCATATACCTAAGTAATCAATCCTATCACTTCACCATAATTTATCAACTAACTTGAGAAAAATATATTTTGTGGATATATTTTGAGAATCTTTAAGGTTCTCCAATGATGCTGATCCTCCCAAATTGCAAAGAGACTTGACATTTTTTATGTCTAAATTAAATAATTGACTATATTAACGTATAAATAGAAAATCAACATAAAAATTGCTTGAGCAGTTGTATGACTCAAAACAGATTTTGATTAGTAATAATAAAGACATATATATATACAACCTGAGGATGAATTTTAGATTCTAATCTTTCAGCAGACGAATTAGATACTCTGAAACCTGTGTAATCTTTATTTTTTTTTTGTGGAGAAAAATAAAGAGAAAAACCTAGTTTCTTTCAGCAATACTGTACTGGGGTACCCTCTCCCCCACTCCCACTGTTGTCGGAGTATAATGGTCGTTTCAAGTTCAAATATCAGTTAATTATTTTCTTGACATACATTAATATTTTTGCCATGCCAGTCTTTCCCTCTCATACTTTTTAAGAGAATTCACCCAGTGAGAAAATTCGTTCTACTAAATGCATAACAGTGAAATTGAAAATGTGAAAATGGGGGAAGAAAACAATAACCATCCATTAAATATATCAGACTGAGTCTAAAACTTAAAATTGAAAACTTAAATCAAATTGCAGTTCATACTGTGACGGTAAATCACAACTCTCGCACTTCACAAACAAACATATTTGTCAAGCAATGTTTGGGACTTGGTCATAAAACATGTGTCTGATCCCAGTTTCACAAATTTTCTTACTTTTAGGAAATTCCTCAGTTTAAAGATTTTTCCATACGAAAGCATTACTGAAACTAAGGAAAATTTCCTTAACATTTTTCTTTACCCCATATTATAATATCCCATATTAAAGGGAAAAAAGAACTTAAGGAGTGTTTTTGAAACAAGGGCCTTGTCTGATAATTGGTAAATGATTTATAAGACACTGAATCTTTTATATCATTTTGATAAGTTGCATACATTCTGTCTAAATTCACTTCGTTTTTTGTCCATAATTCCCTGTTGTTGGCAATCTGTTCGTAAATTTCTGTTGTTAATGTTTAGTCCATGTACAACTTTATCATTATCATGTTGTCCATGTTAACTTGCGGGGTACTCCTTCAGGAGTTGTCCTGCTATCACAAGGCGCTGAATCTCACTGGTGCCCTCGTATATCTCGGTGATGCGTGCGTCCCGGTAGTGGCGCTCCGCGGGCATGTCTGTTGTGAACCCCATACCTCCTAACACCTGAATAGCCTGTAACATTACAATAAATTGTTTTAAAATTGATTGATGAATAATCAGTTGTACAAATCAGCTTACGAAAAATGGCTGATTATGATGCAGATAAAGATGGTTGCTACATCAGACTTTTGTCAATAAGTTGAACTAAATGCAAAGAAGCAATTTATTTTTGACTGAAGAAAGAAATATAGTGTACTAATGCTAAATGGTACAACAAAATTATAACATATACTGTTACACAACTGGTATTTATTTTTCAAAAACATCTAACCAATAACTTCTGTTTTGAAAAAAAATTACTGAAAATTCTTTTAACTCATTCACCCCTGAAGACACATTTGAATTCTTCCAATTCAAAGATTGGAATAGTGCATTATGAAAGTTTAGGGGTGAATGACCACTAAAAGCATCAACAATAATCAGATATTGGTCCCCACACAATATGGCATCAATAGAATAGTTTACAGTGAAAGATAAATAAAAAAAAATCTTTTATTGAATCTGACCAAATGCTTGTGTGCTACCAAGGCAACTCAACTCAACTGTATTCTCTGTCAATCTGCTGCACCTGAGATTTGGTTCTACCAGTACCAAATATCATTATATACCTGACTAGCTACTAGTTACTTTTTTTTTTTCTAAATTCAATCTAAGTTTATTGTACATTATTCCATGTAAATCATTGAACTTTTGTATATCTAAGTGTTTTTTTCCTCAATTCAAAATAGGTTACTTGCAAACAAAACGATTTGACAACAGGAAAAGCATGTGCAAGTTATTTCACTTAAGGACATTCAAGTAAAGTGTAAACCTCAATCAAATGGTTCCTAGTTGTGTTGAACACAATAAACAGTATACCTTTCCATTTTTCAAAAGCTTTCAGATTGTGTCTACAGTATAGACTGATCCTTACTTAACCAGTTCTTGTGTAAACTGGGCATAAAATCTACAGCTTCAGCAGTCAAATCCAAGGTAGGCAGGTTAACTCTGAAACCTTGTTTTGTGTCTGGGCTATAATTACTACATTAATTGTTCTGGCCTATACACACTTGTTAAAAGTTACTGATTTCCTTTAAACAAACTTTTATATCTGGATAACCAAAATCCTTTTGCTAGACTAATATGTAAAGACGTTTCAGCTTTACTTGGTTGCATGTGTCCTTCTCACCTGGTGACTGACATTGGTTGCTGCTTCAGATGCTGCTAGTTTGGCCATGGCTGCTTCCTACAAAACAAATACAAACACATATTGTTTACTGTATACAGGGATACTTCTGCCAAGTGAAATCTTCCGGAAAAATAATTTTCAATGATTGCCATTAATTTCAATTTTAATACCACATATTAAATCCTTTTCTCTACAACTAGTAAAATATCTTGGAAAATGTTTGTGATATACATAGGTACAAAAACAATTGAAAATATTTAATTAACAGATATTTATAAAAAATTAAGTTCAGATAGCATTCATAAAAAAAAGGTTATTGGGTACAAGGTCGGTTTATATCTGCTAGGAGAATAAAAGGTTTATTGAAAAAATATTAATTTCACATTTTATGTCTGACAGTTATATCAAGCAAGTATGCTGAACAAAATTTAAGGAAACTGGTATTTGGAAACTAAAGAGAACGTTTTCATGAATTCAAATTACCATGAAGAAATTAATCCTTTGTTAGATATAATGTACATTGTAATCTGAAGTGATTGTTAAATGACCTTGTAAAAGAGGTGACATAATCTGACCTTTATATATGTTTTGCCATCATCCTTCAGCATAGCAGCCTTCCATGTCAACAGCCTGGCACTCTCAATAGCCATGGCCATGTCTGCCAACTTGGACTAGGAATATAAACAAATCTAATTAGTATTTCCATCTTACACCGTTCACCTACATCTGTGATAGATCAAGCCCTGGTGTAGAGCTTCTCAATCTGTTACGTTTCCTTTAAAACCCCATTTTCCTTAAGGATCCCTGTCCCACTGTAGGCAAAACACTAGAGAACTCCACTTTAGTTTTTCGTACCAACAGTTACTTCCCCTTAATTTTGTTTTGGATATAACTAGAGCCCAACTGGGCCAGGGTACTGCCATTGACCAGATATCACCTGGTTACAGCAACAGTATACTGATTAGGGGCCCAGGGTTAAAATCCTGGTCCAGCCTCTTTGCATATTTACATTCAGCATGCTGTTGATGATTTTTTTTGTTATTTTTAATCTTAATGATATTTGCAGGCACAATTTTCTTCTCAGAAATTATTAAAGCTATAGTCATGCCGGTAGAAAAGAGTTCCCAATGCATAATAACAGTACTAGTTTTTGGCAGCGGTACAAATTTCCTCCATTGTTCTCGTAGACTCTTCCCTGCATGATGACTTTCGAAAAACTCACACAGATCAACCCATGAATTTGTCAAAGTAAACAAATACAACACAGTAAAATATAAATTGACATGTTCACGGTAAAGATGTTTAGAAATAGCTTTCATAAAATTCAGAAAAGAACAAATAAATTTCAATTAATCTTCAAAAGAGTTTGTGATTTGATTCCCTTATGTATAGTACCTGAATTGTCTGCATGCGTGATATAGGTAGGCCAAATGCCTCCCTCTTCTGGGCATAATCAACAGCACATTCAAATGCTGCCTGAAAAACAAAATTACATGCATCAGACTTTATTTAAGGCAAACCAAAGTTATATTTTTTCTGCTTTTGGCTCTCAAGAATTTGAGTAGGTAATTCTTTTATTTTCAGAACACTTTTATAAAAGTTTAATGTTGAGATATTGTGTAAGACATACAAATGCTTATTTAAAATAGGCCAAAAAGTCATATCTGAAAATTACACAAATTAGACATATATGTATGCATCATTACCTGTGCAATTCCCAAACCCTGCGAAGCTATTCCTATTCTTCCAGCATCTAGGGTTTGCTGGAAATATGCAAAAAAAGAAAAAGAAAAACATTTTAAATAGATAAAGTCCTATTAAATCCAGGGGTGCCCAACTGCCCATACCTAGGAAGTAACATGAAATTGAAGAAAATTCCATTTATTAGATTCTACAAATTAGGTCCACATTCAGCCTTTCTACATCCATATACAAAGATCATCCAAAAATTAAAGATAATTTCATAGTTTAAACCTTTGAAAATCCAGACATCATGAGTAAAACTTACACAGTGTTATAATGGCAAAGACAGAAACTAATAAAATAAAATTATGTTTTTTTTCTAAATTAACATCTTTTTAAACTTCTTAAAATAATTCACATTTTCACTTGTTGAAGCATTGTATTCTTGCACTATTTTATTCCTGAAGTGATGTAATGGTGTAATTTCTTTTTTATTTAACTGGTGATGAGGGAGGAACTGCTTTATAGAAGGGAGAATTTTAATTCATTTAAATGTATCAAAGCATTGGATTGTAAATCAAAATAATCTTCACTTCAAATTTCTCATTTCCATATGAAGCCAGGGCGATAATTGTTAATGATTCATGACATCAATTGTGGTTTGGTAGTGCAGTGGGTTGGATTCCCTGAAAAGACGTGAAAAGGTATGGAGTCACCTGCCTGACCAGGCGAGTTTTCTCCGGGTACTCTGGTTTCCTCCCACAATAAGCCCCCCCCCCCCCCCCCCCTGCGCGCTAACATTCGGGCCAACAAGAGACATAATGACATCAATTACCCTGACTGACCTAGACATGTCATGAAATTGATTATTAATGATGTCATTAACTATTGCTTATAGCTTGACCCTGAAAGTTCAATGTAATTCCACCTCAATTTGAATGTTCCCGACTTCCCTAATCCATGGCAGAGTGTTCCTGATTTTGAAGAAAACACTTTAAACAATCTTCATATTGTAGCTTTTTTAGTGGTTTTTTACTTTAATATATGAATTAGAACAGGAATAACTGTATTGGATTTTGAGTTTTATACTGCCGTAAATTTCAAAATACAGCTGTGTTCTCCCTAAGCTATTTTAGCGTAACAGAACTGTTACTCATTTAGAGGTATATAACAACACAAATACAACTTTGCAGGACAGTTGTCCACTAACTGAATAAAATTTAAAACCACCTTGTTTTTTTTCCAGTTTTATACAAAACCTGAAATATTTATTTTCTTTTTAACGATATCATTGATCTGCTCGATGCAACTATTTTTGTGTATTTTAAAAATAATGTAAATCATTTTCATAATAATAGATAAACACGGATGATACCTTTATTCTTTCCCATTTTGTACTGTTACCTGTTCCAAATTAATATGTATTTTAACACATACTTTTTTTGTGACAGAGAAATCATTTATATCAGCTTGACCAAAAATATAGAAACAGATTTCGCTATAGATTTTTGTTGTTGTTATTTTTGTCGTTTCTTTTTTTCATTTTACATTTAAAAAAAGAATAAAGTGACAAGTTCAAAGTAAAATGTACATGTAGTACACAATTCCTTAAAAAATATATTTCCCTACCATAGCAATTTTGAAGCCCATGCCAGGTTCCCCGAGCAGGCATTCCTTCGGTATCCTGCAGTCCTCAAAGATGAGATAGCATGTGGAGGTGGCTTTGATGCCGAGTTTGTCTTCCTTCTTCCCAAGGGACAGGCCAGGTGTCGGCTTGGGCACCAAAAACGCACTGATACCCTGAACAGCAAGCAAAAATCATGTGTTCTCAGTCTGATTACAACCATGCAAACTGGCAAACACAGATGTGAACACCTCGAAAGTGTTGCTGAAATATGCTATGTATTACCTTCAACACAGTACTGTCCAACCATTTGAGAGTGACCATTAATTATTTAGTATAAAACATTTTTTACTGAATACTGTATGTACATTTTTTTTCACATTGGTTTTATTTGTTCTATATTCAGGGCATTATTAGATGAAAGCCCACAAATGTATTACATTTAGGCCCTTCCGACAGTTTGTGAGGATGGTTGACGTTTTATGTGACATTTGAACCCTCATATTTGTTTCTGGAATAAAATTTTGACTTGAGTTTCTCCCACCTCCCAAAAACAATTAAACCACTGTTCAGTAGTGCCGAATGCATCAAACTGACTCAGTACAACTATAAATTTGAAAATGACACAATAGTTCTTATTGTACTGAGGGAAAGCAATATTATTTGATATGCTCAAATCCCTGGATAACCCTTGCTGTTGCTACTTATTCAGTGCAATTTTATTACATTTCTTAAAGGAAAAAAAGAAAGCCAGGTGCTGAACACCTTTGTAGAAAGTAAATATTCATAGGATACCAGCAAAATAAAAATAATGATAACACTCTTACTTTGTGCTTGAGTCCTTTATCTGTTGTTGCAAAAACCTGAAATAAGATGCAAATATTAATATTAAGATTGTGGTTACATAATATAATCACTAATCAAACACATCCTATCATCACCTAGCTATAGACATGATACTGTGCTATCACTGTATGTACATCTGTCTCACATTACACAGCATTGTTATAATAGATGGGTGTGAACTTTTGTTTGCTTACCATATTTTCCCTGTGATATGCCCAGAAAAGCTGTGCAAAAATTACTTACAAATTAAAAGTGGCAGTGGTAACACGTTCTTTGCATGGAAGGAGGAGGAGGAAGTGGGGAGGGGGGCTTATCACCATTGAAATATGGTAGTAAATGATATGTAGACACATACTATGGCAGCATCTGCCTCGTATCCGTTGGTGATCCAGGCCTTGGTTCCATTGAGTACCCAGGAGTCTCCATCTAGCTTGGCAACGGTAGAGGCAGCTCCGGCATCACTGCCATTACCTGTAAATAACACAAATCAATTCTACACTAACTTAGGTAGAGGACTTTTCTTCTTTCATACTGTAGAATCAATTATTTCCGTGCGGTTAAAATTTCGATGGTTTTCATATACTAGCCTGTTTCAAGGACATTATATTTCGCTGATTTCTGTTTTTCCCCTATCTATATCATACCAAATTTATGTATTCGTGGGGATTAAATTTCGTGGACTTTTGTTATCCACGAAATAAACGAAATTTGATGTCCCACGAAAATTTATGACTTTACAGAACACCAAAAGCAACTTCTCAAAGGTATTTCTGCAAATGTCCATGTATAGTAATCTATATTTGTAACTGTTCATAGCTCTCTATTATTCTCAGGCTGCTCTTTTGTGTTTCCATTTATCATGACAAAGACGACACATCAGATACTATTCAAAGAACGATAATATATCATGTTAATCCACCATTTTAAGAGAATTTATCATCTCTCCATAAGTGTTTTACTTAGGAGCAAAACTTGCTGTCCCTCATCCTCGATATCCAGGGGTTACGCTCACTTTCGCTCTCTACACCCCTGGAATACGTCATAGCAAAAATAAAGGCACTCGGCTAGCAAGTTGATTGCAATTGGTGTCAGGTAAAAATTTAAAAAAAAATGACCAATCACTAGTCTGATACTTGTCCTTTGAAGATTACAAAGGAGCAACGCCCGACTTCAAAGCCTGTCATTTTTTACCATTATGCGACCGCAGGATTCTTTTGATGTACATCAAAGGACCAAACTAGTCTTCTCGTCTCATCCACAAGGTGTTGCACACTGAGCCTTCAATTTTGCTATGACATATTCCAGGGGTGTAGAGAGTGTAAGTGAGCGTAACCCCTGGATATCGAGGATGGCTATCCCTGTAACTATTAGAGAATCTTCAAAGTGACTAATAATGTGAAATCGTTTTAACTGTAAATAAGTTTGGTAACATACAAACTGGCCTCAGTGTACACATGTACATACAGTAATATTCAACATTCAGAGAAATATAATATATTTTCGTCGATGGTTGAAGATTTTTTTTTAACATGGTTCTAAAACATACAGATTTCAATATCAAATTTCAGATGTCATACCTGGTTCACTGAGTGCAAAGCAGCCAACTCGGTCACCACTAAGGAATGGATGTACAAACTGTTCCTTCTGTGCTGGTGTGGCATACTTATTGACTGGTCCTAGGTACAGGGACTGTGCAAATACACGTAACAGCATGAATGTACCAAGTATTAAAAGTTAATATATAAATCCACTCCTTTCTAGTTTAATATCAGTCAGCATTTGCATCTAAATCTTACACTTTTTCATGACGCATTTCAATACAATATTGCAAACTTTTAAAAGCACTTAATTTTTATTCTGACTAAGAGCTTCAATGTATATAATTTTATACAAGTTATCCAGATCGAAAGCATCCAACAGGATTAAATTGAAGAGTGAGCCTATTTTATAGACATTTTTCTTTCTTAAAGAAACTATGGGTGATAGATGAGAAGTATTTCATTCACAGTGGTCTTATTTCTTTGAACCAGAAAATAACTGAAATTAATAAGAACTCATACCCTCAGGTACTTACATTGTTGACACTCATTATACAACCTGTGGATGCACATCCTCGGCTAACCTCCTCCATAGCGATGGCGTACGCCAGGTAGTCCAGTCCTGTACCTCCGTCTGACTCGGGTATGTCAACACACATCAACCCCATCTCTCCTAGCTTCTTGACCTATGGAAACACCACATCTCTCATTTTATCAAGCATATAGATACATAGTTATACATATATATACTGTAGACTAACACAAACATTGTACAAGCCTCTGATTGCTGACAATTTGCAAATAGTGCAGTGCAGTACAGGCACAATCATAATTTTGTAGACCGACTATTTTTTACTTTGGTTTTTCAAGTGTTTTTTTCCAGATCTATAACTGGTTGTTGGTGACTTATATATGCAAACACCACCTCTGCTGAAAGACTATTTAAACATGTTTATTTGTATAAAATGTGCACAAATATACAGTGTAAAACACAATCTGATTAAAATCATATCCTACGTTCTCTACGTATCACATTATGTGATAAGTAGAGAATGTAAGATATGATTTTAATTAGATTGTGTGAAACAAGACACTTTATGTTTACCTCTTACATGTAGTGCTGATGTATCTCATCTTACAAGTACATGTTTATCTCTTTAATTGGTATATAATATGAAAATACCAACTGTTGAGGTTGTTTATATTTTTTTTTTTTTTTTGGGGGGGGGGGGGGGGGGGGGCC
>JAUMHH010037269.1:0-10118 GCA_032359455.1 Chlamys rubida
AAATTTCTGTCCCTATTAAGTCCATTGGATTTACTTGTGATTCCTATGTTTAGGATTCATATTTTCCTAATGTTACTTTATGTAATTTTGTTGGGAAAAACATGAATTTTAAGGTATTATTTTATTGATGAGTAATAATTAGTACCTTGTATTTTACAAAATTCCTTGACTATAATGAACTTAAATTTGCAAACAGCCTTTTAGGTCACCTGAGCTTTAGCTCAAAATCCAATATGGCAGCAACGGTGGCAGCCAGCCATTTTGAAAAACTATTTCAAACTTAAAGTCAAGTTTTGCTGGGTCGATTTAACTGTAACTTGGTGGGAATGATCGACTCATGGTCCTGACAAAGTGGGGGTTTTTTTCGGGTCGATCAGAAATACAATATGGCCGCCATTTTGAAAAACTATTTCAAACTTAAAGTCAAGTTCTGCTTGGCCTATTTCACTGAAACTTGGTAGGGATGATGGACTCATCGTCCTGACAAAGTGTTGTTATTTTTCGGGTTGATCAGAAATCGAATATGGCCGCCACGGCCGCCATTTTTGAAAAACTATTTCAAACTTAAAGTCAAGTTCTGCTGGGCCATTTTAACTGAAACTTGGCAGGAATTATCTACTCATGGTCCTGACAAAGTGTTGTTATTTTTCAGGTCGATCAGAAATCCAATATGGTAAATAACTATTTCAAACTTAAGGTCAAGTTCTACTGGGCCTATTTAACTGAAACTTGGTAGGAATGATCGACTCATGGTCCTCCTGGCAAAGTGTATGTTTTTTCAGGTCGATCAAAAAATTCCAATATGGCCGCCACGGCAGCCATTTTTGTATATAACTATTTAAAACTTGAAAATCAAGTTCTAATAAGCCGATTTTACTGAAAGTCGGTCTAGGAATGATCAACTCATGGTCCTGACAAACTAAACTTAACATTATACTTAACTTTTTTTACTCAAATTTTCGTAGGGATGATTGACATCATTATCTCCACTTCATATTCCAACAACAAAATTGAATACTGTATGACTCGGGTGACCGTTAAGGCCCATTTGCCTCTTTGTTTTTTCTCACAGTGTTATTTCCATATTTGGCAAAATATGAATTTGTGTAATTTCAAAATTTCTTCAAATTTTGAAATTGTTAGATCTGTAGACTTGGTGTTACTTGACTAAAGAAATTTGATGTTGTGTTGAGATCTCTGAATTCACCTTACAGCAATAAAAAAACACTGCTGTGAAATATAAACATGTGGAAAGTAATGTATTTTGCAACAGTGTAAAGAGTGAATTCTGCACTCAAAATTTTGCTGTGCATATAACATTGATATAATTAATTGGTTCTCTGTCAATATTTACATTTTAATTGAGGGAAAGATAAGTTTGCATTATTCATTCTTTTGTTAAACAGAAGAAATTTGCAATTGAAGACAAGAGAAACCGGGACAAAGTGGAGGCAGCTTTGCGTGAGTCAGATATTCTTCTTCAGTAGCAATTGCTACCCAGAGTTGTCGTTCCTTGCACTCACTGGCAACAGCTAAATGCTGACAACCATGATAAAGTCTTCAAAAAATATTTTAGCTAAAGTTACTGAGCATTTCAGCAATGTTACACTTAATGGATTAAATACTTCACTTCTCCCGAATATGTCACTGTAAGACAGTTTTCAATACAAAACTGATTGGATTATATTTGTATGCGCCATTGTGTAATACGGCTTGGTATCTACATACGCCACATAAACAAAACCACTTTGTTAGCACATGTTGGATTCATGAATGTAAAAGATTATATGATAAATATTGCTAAGAAACATGAGCAAGGTTTTAGAGGGCAAACAGGTTGGAATATCTATTACAGAAAAAGTGACGTTCTGATGAACTTGTCCAAGGCTACCATATTATATGGTTTTACGACGCATGACCAAGTGTCACATGATCAGAGGCTAATTATAATGCAGACCACTTTTTAACCATTGCTAAGAGGTTTAGTGAGTGTAATAATAATAATTGTATCACCAACCAAAATATTGTGATACAGATACAAATCAATATATTGTTACAGCTCTATAAAACAGCTTTGGAACTTCTAGCCAATCTCCTCACAAAATCTTAAGTGTAATATATATAGCATGTGTAGGTCATAAAATAAAAGATATATATGAAATAAAACTGGTATAAAATATGTCAAGTTATCTTAATATGCATACCTTCTTGTATTTTTTTATTCAGGAAACAAACAGCCCTTCACCATGACAGTGTTTGAAGAGGAGGAAGAAGCAGTTGAAGAGAAGACCAAACCAGCAGGAAAGTCCAGAAAAAGGAGCAAAAAGGAAAATAAAACTGTTGATAAATCTAAAAGGAAATCTGGAAATGAATGTAAGTGTTTCAACCACCTCTCAACAGACATACATATCACCTTTATCACAGCCCTGCAGTCAACCTTTGATAACAGGACAACATAAGAAAGTCGGTTTCTATGAGCATTAGGGAAACACTGACTAAATCATACCAGCATGTCTTCCAGTTTGATATATGCATAATCTGTATGTCAGAGGGTTACCAGTTGCCTCTTGGTATCTCCAAATGGACTTAAACTTGATAGCATTTAGAACAGAGGGCAAATTCAATAATAAATCATGTGGAATTCCGAAACATGAATCAGAATCTTACAAGAGTTTGACTTGCATTAACAATCTCCTAACTGACACTACATGCATGCCGAACACCCATGAAGAGGGCTGTTAATCTCTTCATTATTTTACGGTATAAACTTTAACAATGCATCAAAATATTTTCCGAATTTCATGATTGAATCAATTCATACTATGCCCATGCTACTTAACGAATCTTCATAGTGATGTCATTTTCTATTTCTACCTAAAAATACCACTTTCCTGTCACCTCCAGTGACTAAACACACATTTACATGTAAACAACTTTCCATCGCTTATTTAAGCCGTTATTACAAATGCAAACTAGAACATGCTGTGGTATGCTTCCACTATATAATCTGTAAAAGTCATGTTTGACACTTTATTTCCAGGGAAGTATTATTACAAAGAGAAAGAAGAATCAGAGGAAGTTGAAGCAAAGAAAGCTACTCAGAAACGGCAACAAGTGGAAGAAGCCCGGAGACGTTTGTTGGCAACACGCAACAGGTAAAGAAATCTTTAACGACGCCTTAACTTTTAAACCTCAATGACTTTACTTATTTTGTCCATCAAAAAGTATTATTTATAGATACATTTTAAGTTATTAATAAGCAAAACAGAAATTATTTAGTATTTTCATTCCGCATATTATAAATATATGTGTTAAAACACACTACCTGAGCTGAGACATCTTCCATAGTACTTGAACAATATCAATTAACAGTTTTACAAATTTGGTGTCTTGATATGAGGTCTAAAACAGAACAACTTTTTCTTGTGATTTTACAACTTTCTTGGAAATGTAGGCAGGATGCAGATGAATGCTGCATGTAGGTAAATATAATTGTTCAAACAACCCATGGTTTAGGGCGTATTTTGACAAGTTTCTATTCTGTATAATACAGACGAGTTCGTTACATGGCAACACGGTAGCCAGATGTTTACATCTCTAAGCTGTTTGCATTGTGATACTGTGATATAGAAATACTCATGCTCAAATCTGTTCAAATTGTTTTGCATGCAACTAGTACCTTCAAAATTGGCATGCTGTTTTACGCTAACCTAAGTTCAAGTTAATGATATTAAAAACACAATTTTTTTTAATATGAGAATGCCATATGTTTTTTGAATAGCTCACAGGGAACTTGATAATTCCAGAAATTTTTCACAAAAAAGTTTCTTCAGTGCACATATCAATCATCAACAATACTATTCACTTTCCACTTCAGGGAAATAATAATCACCACAGTTAGAGTTTCTGTCCACATACCCAGTATTAATTGCATGGATTAATAGTCGACATATGTATTACAGCAGTACTCAGTATTAGTTGTAAAGAGAAACTTAACCCTTTCACCCCTATATAACTTTAGTAGACTCTACCATGCATTGATATGGAAGAGTCCATTATGGTTTACGGTGGTGAAAGGGTTTACGACTAATGTAAATAAATGTAACATTTTAAAAATCAAATGAAGAGTGAAATCTGCTTGTCTAGTCTGTAACTCAGTTGCATACATATCAGGTAAATCTTATTATAGTTAGATAATAATGTTGTACTAAAACAAGTTTTCCAATCTTACTATATCATCCGTAAAATAACAGATGAAAAAAATTATAAAAATATCAATGCTGAGTACAACTGAAATTATAGAAAAATAAAGTCAGAGACTCAGGTGTATAGATATATACTTAACTTATGTAAATGTTTTATTAGCTTAACTCATTCACCCCTGAAATTTCATAATGAACTATTCCAACCGTTGAATTAGAAGAGTTCAAATAGATACAAGATGTATGTCTGAGGGTTTGATATTGATCATGTTCAGCTGAAAAAAAAATGTGCAGATGAGAATTTTCAAAAGAATATTTGAGTACAGATAGACAGTAATTTGGTTTCCTAATCAAAAGAAAGCTTTAAACCTGCAAGTGCTTAAATGTGTTTTCCATTTCATATGGAATTTATGAAACAAGTTGAAAATTTTCAATTTATCAAGGTTCTGCAAGGCTTATAAAAAGTTTTATAAATATCATGAAATCGGAACAAATTTAAAATAATTTTTATCACATAAACGGTACCAAGAATTAATGTGAATATTAGCAAGAGTATCTTTTCTTTGACGACTGTCGAATCTTTAATGTCACAATATTTAACGTCAATGGTCTTCAATATGTGACAAAGCAATGTCATGATGTCATATGTTGTCTTAGTTCTGATGTCACCTTGGCTGTTACTACATTAGGTCATATGCCAAAATTATGACACGGGTGTATTTACTGAAAAACACAGTATTTGTGATAAAACTGGATTCAGAAATTTAAACTAGTTGTAT
This sequence comes from Chlamys rubida, assembly GCA_032359455.1. Classification (NCBI taxonomy): domain Eukaryota; kingdom Metazoa; phylum Mollusca; class Bivalvia; order Pectinida; family Pectinidae; genus Chlamys; species Chlamys rubida. The sequence continues at coordinate 4,982 of JAUMHH010037269.1, forward strand.
CAAACTACTTCAAGGATATTAAGTTATCAGGGCTTCCAGTTGACCCTTGCATTTGGCATTTAGCAATTTCAGAAGTCAAATAGAATTTCCCTAAATAATGGAGAGTCAAAACATATATCAAGCAGACCTGTCATTTAAAACCAAAGAGTCAAAGCTCATTTTGAAGGGGTCAAAAACATATTCTTAAGCATCTGCTGAAAGTCCTGCTTTATATTAGAATTTCAAGTGTACTAATAAGCCTGTTATGTTATGTGTTGCTTAAAATGTTATTAATTTTTGCATGCATAGAACCAATTGTAATCTATATTTATTTTGAGTAACATGAATTGTATTTTCATCTTTTCAATGGTCATACTTAAATATGGTCATATACGATGTCTTTTATGTTGTAACTAAATAAACTTTTATTTAAACAGTTCCCAGAAGGTGCCTCGTGGCCCCGAGGAATCTAATGAGATTGTGGAGATTCTGATGAACATGAGCAAAGGAAGTAACCCTGTACCGCCAGTACCCGACACACCACATGTAGAAAACGTCATGGTGATGCAGTCGGGCATGCCTGTGGTTGACATTGGCACAGATACAGAACAGTTAGTTCAGCTGCTACAGACTTCTGGACAGGCCGCTCTTATTGGGGATAACGTCAACGAACCACTTATCCTGGTCTACAACCGTCCGACCGTGCCGGGCGGAGAGACTGTCATACACGTGTATAAAATACAACCAGATAGCAATAATCCGCTCAATGTCACTACAACTCATCAACGAGGGGGAGAACAGCCTGGAAGTGGTTTGGACAACAATCCTGCCTGCATAGATGTTAACCTAAATCGTACAAGTGATCCTAGTAACTTCATGAATGTTAGCACTTCCGACTCCTCAACGCATACACATATGCAGAATCAAGTTGACATCAATTTAACAAATTCTACAGGAACGCAAAAAAATTTAGAAGTACAAACAACAACAGCGATTCAGAATATTCCAAATCAGACAGAAGAGGTCAGTGAGTGTGTGCCATCAGGACGTTTTTATCATAATTTGCACAATTATTCCGAAACTGTATCGCTCACAGACTCAATTGTGCAGAATCAAGAACAGTTGGTGACGGACGTCGTAATACCTGGAGCTTGTTCTGCACAAGGCAGTACAGAATCCGAACAGAACCAGGATGGTGCTGACAGTGTGTTGTCTCATGGTGCTCAGGAAAAAGCTGTGGTTATAAGGAACGAACAGCAACAAAATACCAGTGGTGTTGAAACTTTTTCAGAACTTGGTGAACAGTATATTGACGATATGACTAGTGTTGTTCCCCAACCTCTCGAGTATACATGTAACTCTTAAAGGATTTAGTTGACAGTATATAGACGATATGACTAGTGTTGTTCCCCAACCTCTCTAGTATACATGCAACTCTTAAAGGATTTAGTTGACAGTATATAGACGATATGACTAGTGTTGTTTTCCGACCTCTCTAGTATACATGCAACTCTTAAAGGATCAGGCAGTAATTTCACATTCTCCAATTAACTAAAGACTCAACTGTTAGCACACAATTTTTCCTATTAGTACATGGGGACAAATTTGAGCTGGTTTCCTGTAATATGCTCATGTGTTGTACAATAAACTATTCGGGTAAAAGCCCACGGACAGATTTTTTAACTCATTCACCCCTGAAATTTAATAATGAACTATTCCAACCGTTGAATTGTTCGAGTTCGAAATGTGTCTTCAAGGGTGAATGAGTTAAAAATGGTTCTCCTATACTTTCATAGTAAATATTTATCTTTTCACCAGTCCTGATATACAATATACTAGTCCCAGGCATCACCCAAGTGGAATTATACACAGTGATGCTTGAAAAAAATACAGTGTAAGTGTGAGCGCACGTTTTTTCTTTTGGTACATGGGAACAAATGAATTTGGTTTTCTGTATTATGTGTTCAAAAAAATATAGATTATTACATTTGTGCCAGTATTAATGACAATTATTATAGAGAAAGAGTCGTAATTTTTATGAAAAGAAGTGTAAAAGGTCAGATATACATGTACATAATAATGCAAATATTCCTTACAGTACATGAATTTGCATCCTCGATACTCCAGGGGTTACGCTCACTTTCACTCTGCACCCCGGGAATATGTCATAGCAAAATTGAAGGCACACGGCTAGCTATATGATTGGTCTCGGGTAAAACAAATCGCTGGGCTGATACCTGTTGTTAGAAGATTACAGAGAAGCAACACCTAACTTCAAAGTAGAGGTGGAACGATTCACCGATGCATCGATGAATCGTATCATTTATTGAGTGCCGATGCATCGTGCTCGTGGAATTCGCCGATAGTATCGCGGTACTTTAAAAAAAGTTATACATGATCAGATTTCCCAACATGATTATTTTTTAATCATCTGAATGAATGTGTTTATTTAGGACAACTAAAATAGTAAATCACTTAAAACAGTTTAATTGAGCATGGAATACAAACACTTTATATCTGTTTCATATCAAGGTTATAAATGCTTCAAATCAAGGAAAACTATGGCAACAGATTTGTACAGAATGTTGTGACAAGTATCGCGATATGTATCGTATCGTGATACGTATCGTATCGTCACAACTCTTGCTATACACTCCTCTACTTCAAAGCCAGTCAATTTTACCATTACGCAACCGAGAGATTCTTTTCATTTACAAAAAGGATCAAACTAGGCTTCTCCTCTTGCCCACAAGGTGGCGCACACTGAGATTTCGATTTTTGTCGTGACATATTCCAGGGATGCAGAGAGCAAAATTGAGCATAACCCCTGGAGTATCGAGGGTGATGAATTTGAAGTGTACTACGTATACTAATTGATGTCCAATATTTAATCTATAAACTCAAGTATTTACCTCAACCGTGACCTTGTTTGTTTGGTTAAATTTCGTCCCACCGTTATGTACGTATTACCGTATCTTTCCAGCAATAAGCCCATGCCTGGTACCCCCCCCCCATCCATATCTCGAATTTCAATGGACATGCAAAACAAATGTCAACCGATTGCCCTGTAATAAGCCCAATTCCATTTTCCAGTCAGAAATTGAGCATTGCCTATGGACTTATTGAAGGATAAGTACGGTATAAACTTCCAGTATAGCTCAGGGTTCAGTTGTACCATGGTAAAAAATCTTATTTTGTGTGGTCACATTACATGTTAACATATGGTTGGATGGGTTTCTCACGAAGATGCAATTTAAAAGTCTTTTTATGAGATTTATGTAACTCTTTATAAGTATGGATGATCTTGTTACTTTTCGGGTTACTTTTTGTTGTGATTTAATGTGTAACATGATGAAATCACGAGGTTTTTATTTATACTGTATAGCGGTTTTATTTCGCGGGGGTTTTAATTTCGCTATATTCAAGCTATGACTAATATCTGCGAATTCTAAACACCAGCGAAATTATCGAAAATGTTAACCACTTTTACGGACCTTATCACAACATATTGAAAATACTTATTATCCAACGCTGTTTTGCATGCAAGCTTAAATAAACTTGCATCAGATTATCACCGGACAACTGGACAGTTCATATAAAACAACACTTATATATAGGTCGCCATAACATATTTATGTGTGCACAGTAGTTGATAACAGTTTACTCCTACAACGGTACATACACATTTGATTTTCTTTAGAGTGATGTCACTGGCGGATGACGTTGCTCGGGATCAGTGTTTTCAAACCCTTAAATGATGACACTCAAAATACTTTGCACGACACATTGGATTCGGATGCACAGCGAAATTTAACCCCCGCAAATATGTACTGAATACGAAACCACGAAATATTGACCACGCAGATTTAAAGCGCTATACAGTAACAACAGGACTGGCTCATCATTGTTGGTCCTATAACGTATGCAGACAAGAAAATGATCATCTTATCAAAACATTTTGCGAAACTCATTCAAATATATTTGGCAATATTAATCATGATTATGTTTTGACTGTTCAATATCCTTTTCTAATTGTTGGTACAGTGTAGCACCAATCTGGGTTTTTGTTTTGGGGGGGGGTGCTGATTTTCTCAATCAATATTGTTAAACACAGTCCCTCATGGAGAAATGTGATGTTATTTCAAAATTAAAGTAACAATAGTTGAGATCTGATGAGCTAGTATCCTTAATATGAATAACCCATGAAAAATAAGAAAGTTTCTGTAAAAAAAAGGCCATAGAAATTCATGTTTTATTTCAAAATGAGAGTTACAAGAATTGAAATCTGATGAGCTAGTAACCTTAACTCATTCACCCCTGAAATTGCATGATGAACTATTCCAACCTTTGAATTGAAAGAGTTCAAATGTGTCTCCAGGGGTGAATGAGTTAACATGAAAATATATAGCCCATGAAAAACGAGGAAGTTTCTGTAAACAAAGGCCACAGAAATTCATGTTTTGTATATATAGGCTTAGCATGCATCACTGGTGTATGTAAGTTTTAAAAAGCTGTAGTAAATCTGTTACCTTGTACACCTGTGTATGATCCCATTGACAGAAGTCAATGAAACAGTACCAGCTGTAAAGGTGTATGCATGTAAAATGTATATTTCTGTGGTGTTGGGCATTAGTGTTGGACATGTAGTGTGTTTCTAAGAATTCAACCAGGTGAAATGACAATCATTTTCATCTTTTGGGTTTTTTTGCCCCTTGTAGTCTGAATTAAATTAGCATTGAGAATGGGATTATGAATTTTGATCAAAAGCTCATCATTTATATCTTCAAAGAGTTTTTTTCTGAAGAAGAAACTTTTAAATTGATGCCAGGATGCTATACGTTAGCGTACATGTTGTATGTGAAACGTTAAATTATATCAGCGAGAACTAATCTGAGAAAATTATATATAATATTTACATTTTATATTTATTGGAGAAGTTAAAGTATTGAGTATTCTCACAAAATTAGATAGATGGAACTAGGGATGTTTGAATTAATGTTTACACCTAGTAAGCAGTGAAATAACCAGCTTTGAGTATACCTACTGGTTACAATAATTTTCTGAGGTTACATATTGAATAAATTTAAGGATTAACTTGAATATATTTTTCATGTTATGGAGATATAACACAAAAAAACTGAGTGTACTCTAAATAAAC
>JAUMHH010037280.1:0-10118 GCA_032359455.1 Chlamys rubida
AAAAGGTAAGCATTTCAAATTCAAATTTTCTATATAATCGGATGAGAAACTTTTCCTCTAATTTGATTGGTCAAGCCGTATTAGGGAACAATCTTGACACGCATGCAAACAAAATTCCTTACTTAATGATCTTGTACTTTATTTTATTGATTTGGTTGAATAGGATACGGGGTTTTTTTGTCGTGAAAAACGCCGCGAATAAAACCTCCCTTATTTGAGCCTTAATTTCCTTAAAATGATTGTGAACTCATATAATGGTCTCAAAGAATTCTGGCATGCATCTGATACAAACCACCAGACTGAAATTCGTGTATCGCAAAATAGGGTGGCATGTTGTAGTTTGGTGAAAACCTCGACTACTTGTCAGCAACACGAACTACCTACCAGCTGGACACCGTGTTAGTACTAAGGGAACACACGTCAGGTACTGTCCTACCGGAAGACGTAGTGTGTTTGTATTCGTCTCCGTAAGATCCAGGTATTACCATCAGTCTTTATGCCATGAATCATTCTACACGGTCGGCCTGATGTACATAGGCTTCAAGCTATTATTATCAACGCAGATGGGCGACATTTCAAGATGATAGGTGTCCATTTCAGCAATGTGACAATAGCTTACTTTATCTTTGTCTAGACGGACTAAAAGATTATGTAATGACACCTAAATCAAGAAATGAATGTTCATCAATGGTGAAGCCTGGAATAGCATCCAATATGCCCCCATTTTTCTGTCTAGCTCGTAAAATTTAAACCATATCGTATTTCCTTAGGCCCAAGAAAAAGCCTGCATATCGAATGTCAAGTGGACAAACGTGTACCGAGTGCACTCTTAACTCAAAACTGGCGGCGTTTCCAATATACGTCAGAAAAGCAAATTACAGTTTATTTGTCATTATCACGCCGAGTAACATTTTGAAAAACCAAGATTGTTGATTTACGTTTGATATTCTATGATGGAACACCCAATTATAACATGTATCACAATTATGAAATATTCCACCACATCCTGTGCATGTTTTTTTGTAAGGCAGACGTTATAATCAGAAATGTTCTTGACATCGCTTGTTGCCTCCCTATTTGTCCTGTATAATTATTTCATCATCGACAATGCTTGTACATAATAAGCAATGCTTAATCGTTGTACTTACTTGTTCTTTTGTAGAAATGGGTGAAGATCGACCTTTGGTGAACTTCACAGACTACATGATCAGGTCAATAGAGGAACACGAGGACTATCCCGCTATACTGGTGGTCATGTGCCTTTTGAGTATGTTCAGCGTAGCGGGAACTGTTGGAAACGCCTTCGTTATATATGTATTCTCTAAACAGCGTGATAAGCCCACATCTACCATGTTTATTATCACCTTGGCTGCTACCGACTTCTTCACGTGTCTTTGTATCGTTCCTCACACGATTGTATGGGAATATCTCAGTAAGCGCATGGAGTATGACGCCATTTGTAAAATATACAATTTTCTAATCACATCAAACGTTCCGTTTTCTTTCTTCATCATGGTAGCTATTGCCTTTGACCGATATTTTAAGATTTGCCGACCTTGGACACATGCAATGGATCCTCCAGTAGCGAAACGTGTCATCGTTGGTTTATTAATATTCGCGTTGTCCCTTGGTATCATACCATCGTTTTCCTATGGAATTTACGAACGAAAAGATTCTGTTAACACTACGCCGGACGTAGTCGACGTTTCCGAATTTTCCGCAGTAAGCGGTGATATTTCAATGACAACTACGCCTTTAGTTAATTACTCATCGTATGACTCTACAAGTAGAGATAAATTATCAAACACAACAGGCAAACCACGTGCATACTATTATGGGATGTGTGTGGTATCAGAACGCTACTTCAGTATTGAAGTAAGAATGTTTTACCAGAAAATATACGCTTCGTTGTTCCTGATCGCTTCCATACTGGTTGCGATTCTCTATGGGTTGATTTTCAAATCATTGATGACACGACGAGCTAGGAAATTACAAAACTCAATGTCGAACGGAAACAACTGTAAATCGCAGGTCAATCAAACGTCTACCGCCAGTCAGACGTGTATCAGTAGCTCCCGCTTTGTCACCAATGAAGAACAGAAGACGACAGATGACACGCCAAACGAATCGCTCATGCCTCGTAAACCTCCGCTACAGTCAAACAAGGACAGGGAACGAGAGAAGATAAAGAACGTTCGGGAGAAACAGAGAATAGCAAACATTAAGACAGCTGGAATTCTCTTCATAGTCACAGCTGTTTTTATTGCGGCGTTTTTGCCGGCGTGGTTAATGGCTGTGCGTATGATACCGGCCAACATGATTCTCTTCTACATGTACTTTAGCTACAATGTGGCCAATCCAATCATTTATGCTTTTTTCAATCGTGCATTTAGAGCGGAGATGAAGAATGTTATACACTGTAAAAAGGCAACGTCTTATTAAATCTGACATAAGGAATGTTATACACTGAAAAAAGGCAACGTCTTATTAAATCTGACATAAGGAATGTTATACACTGTAATATTAAATCTGACATAAGGAATGTTATACACTGTAATATTAAATCTGACATAAGGACTGTTATACACTGTAATATTAAATCTGACATAAGGAATGTTATACACTGTAATATTAAATCTGACATAAGGAATGGTATACACATTAAATCTGACATAAGGAATGTTATACACATTAAATCTGACATAAGGAATGTTATACACTGTTAAATCAGAAATAAGGAATGTTATACACATTAAATCTGACATAAGGAATGTTATACACTGTTAAATCTGACATAAGGAATGTTATACACTGTAAACAGGCAACGTCTTATTAAATCTGACATAAGGAATGTTATACACTGTTAAATCTGACAAAAGGAATGAGAAAAATGCAAGACTCGTACACATTTGAAATATAATTACAGTGGGAACGAAAGTACTTTTCTTAAGGTGGTCTAAATATTGTCCGAATATATTTGGATACCAACGAATAACTAAATACATACATTGTCGAACATACATTAATTGTTTAATACAGTGATATCATTTATCCGACTATGTATCGTTTACTGTTACGACACTATTTTGCTATCAGTATGAATGTCCGCTTTTGTTTTAGCAGAACCATTGCAACCAAGGCTTTGCAAAGATTAAAATGCATTTAGGTCAATGGAGAACGCAGCGGGCTTCTGATTTTACGAAACTAAAATTGTCATCGAATCCGCCGAGTACACTTTTTTCTTACTTTCGTATTTCTCATTTTTAAAAAAATAATATATAAGGAAACATTTTAATTATTTTTAGGACATTTGTCATGTCCATAACGGGAATTGTAGATTTGTTTATTTACTAAGTATGGTATTAATGATATTGGCAGTTTGAAAGCTGTTTAAACAAAAATCATCAGTTATGGTATCACACGCTCCCTTAAACATTGAATAGGAACCCGAAATTTCAACCATTTAATTAGTCATATTCAAAGACCCCAATAAAGCATGGTGATTCAGATATGTAATTTGGGTATGGTAAATTTAATTGAAGTTTTTTGAAGTTGTATATAGCGACTTAGTTATTGTAGTCAGTAATAAGGCATTGAAGCTTCATGTCTTTATTCTAATTGTACATAAAGCTTAAAATATGTTAATATATTTTGTGAAGTTTAATTTCTATTTGTCAGCCATGGAGAGGCATACAGGCCTCAAATTATGTTACGGCCATGAGAATGCATACAAATCTTTGAAGAATGCACCTGTAACACATTTTACCAGCATACAAAAACACCAACGGGCTTCTGATCGTAACGAAATATCGATTTTTTTTTTATAAATTCCCTTTCGTAACAATATATATAAAATTGACATAAATGAATTTCGCTTTTCAATTAGGGTTTTGAATATGGCTTATCAGAGGGTGGACAATTTATGTGACTATACCACCTTCTAGGGGCTTGTTGATCCTGAACTCGGGAGACAATGCATTAGTGTGTTGTTAATGTAATAATTAACATATAAGAAAAAAATAACATAATATATGTATACTTTGTTTTTTGTTTTTTGAAAATATCTGTCATTTTATGACATATAACATGTACAACGTTTCATGAATGTGTGATCCATACATCTTTTTAGAACACTAAAGTTTAAAGCTTTTAGTCTCATTATATTTGCCATAAACAAAGGTAATTCTAATTTCTAGCCTAGCATATTGTTATTTATAAACAATGCCCATTTGTTAAATTATATCAACTGTTTACTACAATAGCAGCTCTTCATACAAGGAAGTAGCATTTTAGTGTTTTTTATTCAGATTCGTTTGATTATAAACTGATAAATGGCACGAAAATGTTCAAATTAAATCTTTGTAACTGTTATACGAAAAATGGCAATGTACCCGAAAATGAACGTATTTGCTGTATATATGATTTGTAAAAGGAGCATATCCTCGCGGGTATTTGTATTACCTGTATCCATATTGTAGTTATGTTAATGTAATTTCCAAGTTTATTATATATTATATCATGATTTCCACGAATATTATTTCATATTCAATATACCATTTTTAACAGCGATGTTTTTGAATGATATCCCTGTATCTGTAGTGAAGTGGACAATCCCCAACTAAATCAAAACTGGCTGTGATTTAGTTACGGGGGCTCCACTTGACTACGACAGCGATTTCACAGAATCACACCCATCTCCCATAAAACTGTTCATGTGTGTGTGTTGGACCAATATTTGTACCAAAAGTATGAGGCTCGTGTACTTTATACCTGTGTGTATGTCTGTCATGATTTGAAACTTGACATTCTCACTCTTACATGTATGTTTAGATACATTAACTCCGTTTTAATGAAGAGTTATCTTCAATCAATATTAACGAGTAGTGAATACAAGACGCTGTGCTATGCTATATTTTTAACATATGTCTATTATATTGTGTATAGTAAAGGGAGATAATATAAGATACAAGTTGCATTATTACGCTAGATGTCGTGACTTATGACGACACGTTATTACGACAGATCATGCTTATTGCTACGTCCGACAACAGTGTTCGGGGGTATGCCTAATGTGTATACCGTTACCTATAGGAGACACCTAATGATGTCAGACTGGGTACAGAAAACAGCCGTGAGCGTGTCGATATAATCCATAAATGACGACATACACAGAATAATGCACATGGGGAACACTCATACATTTTACATACATCCATTACGTTGCCTAATCATCGATACCACAGTAATACATTCACAAAGCGTTGTGACATTGAAAAGACACAATTTTCTGTATATTTGTTGTGTAGATAGGGTTTTGTGAGTGTATGTAACACCAATGTATGCAGGTCAGATCGTATTTGTTGTTATACGATGTAGTACTTAAAACGGTATGTGTTTGCATAACGACCAGTAAGGTAATACATATTTAACATACTGATTTGGGTACAAAGAGTGTAATTTGTGTGGATTTTTACTACCTACTATATATAAGCATATACATGTATTTCACGAGTCTGGCAGAATACATTGATCAAGAGCATTTTTGTGCTGTGCCTCACAAGTGATATTTATAAATAGTATGTGCATTGATGATGCACAGCATGCTAATTGTTATATTCTATCGTAAGACCTTTTCTTTTTGAAAAGGAAAATAAATATATCTTTTACTCGAAACATTTCAATGACAGTTGGTGATTTTCTTCGGACGGCAACCGTTTAACCCTTTCAACACTATGGACCATAATGGACTCATCCATATCAATTAATGGTAGAGGTTATTAAAGTTATATAGGGGTGAAAGGGTTAAACGGTTGTGTATGAGGATAATCTTGATGACTACTATTAACGTAACATTGTCGAGGTGCCTCACGGAGTCAGTTTCACTTCAAGATTATCCTCATACACGGAAGAAATTCAATGACGCATATATGTACTATTCGCCAACACAGTAGCGATTCTTTTACAATAATTGTCGACTACAATAATGCCATTTTTTTACAAAAGCATTTTATATGATATTGCTACAGATTTTCTTTCCTTTACTTTTTTTTGAAAACAAATCATATATTTGAGCAAAACGCCCCTAACCTGGTGTCGTGATTTTTGTAATACTTGACCTAAAAGTTGAACAATTTTTACCTGAAACTGATTGGTGACTATGCCGTGATAAACCTGCAAAATACGTTTTTTCCCGAAAAGTTCTTTCACATAACTACAGTTATTTTATCTAAAACTATATGTACATGTATGTAGATTAAGAAAAAATCCAAAAGTGCTCCCTATATATCATACATCTAGGCCGATACATTAACAGTCTCCGTTATGCAGTTTTGTTACCGGTTTTGTGATTGGTTTGACTACGAAAGAGTAATTATCTTTAGGTTGCAAAAATAATTAATGTTGTATTGAGAACTGCCGTGGAACTTGTTATCACAGTACTGTAAGTTTGTTCTATATTCACTGTCCAGGGACAATCATCAGTATATTACAACAGCTGTTTGGGTTTTATTTCGTTATTATTTAAATTTCTTTTTCAATTACTAACCAATTTCTTCAAATATTAATAATGACTATTGATCTTTTGAATCCGTCATAAGGATATGGTGATGATTGTAACAAATTCTTTTTTGCGCATTTGCTGTTCGTTGCTGTATAAATCCTAAGGCCACGGAATTATTTTGCAAATACAAAGACATTTGCTTTTAGTACTTTTCAAAGTAATCTTTCAGATTTCTTGTGAAGAACTGTATGAAATAAATTTATATGTAATACGCATTTTGTTTGTTTGTTTGTTTCGATGTAAAATATTCATGGCATTTTAGGACAGTATCGCTATTAAAAGTACACCATATTAGCCAGGTCCTAATCTGAGCTCTGTGAACGGTTTAAGAATTCCCGAACCAAGAAGCACGCAATCAATTTATATTGATCAGTATCATATCTTGATCATTTTGTTAAAAGCTATCACGGAAAGTCATTAAACATACAAAACAAACACTCTGAACGAAACGTTCTCATGTATTTTAATTGTTTAGGTATTTTTTTTTTATTTAATTGTATTTTAAATTGTACAATTTGCATTTAACAGACGCCGACATAGGACATATGGCACTTTATTAAGACCTCCGTACCACTGCCGGGAACTGGATCTTTTTACTAGTTTCCCTTGTATAACTATAGCTTTGATTTATTATTTCTGTTTAGAAAAAAGCATAACGTGCGGATCTTTATGAAAAACAATTACGATGAAATCAACAAAATATCATCAACAACAGTATCATGAGTACTCTACATCAGAGAGGGGATAGTTCTGGAGTTCTGGACTTCAGATTGTTATACTATCGCTCTAGCCAGTCAACGAACGTGCCATGACAAAAATATGCTACAGTTACATCAAAAATAAAATTAAGGGGAGGTTACCTAATAAATAAAAACACAGTTTAAACGGAACAGGGATCTTAAAGGGAGAAACGAACGCCGGAGCATAAATTCCGTCAACACATCATCAATCAAAAAACCTGTCTAGTGAAAGTTAAATAATTTAAGAAGAAACACAGTGTCAACAAACAAAGGCAATAATCGGATCCCTAAGTCGACGAAGAAACAGAAGGACAAATTAAAATGATCTCAATTAATCAAGGTCCCACGTGAGAACAGTACACGAGTCACCTCCCTTGTAATAATGTTTCATGCAAAATGGAGCAGACTGTATAAGTCACCAGCAATCTTAGACCAAGATAACATTTGTTTCAACACGGCAGACGTTATATCAGGTTATAATAAGGACTGTTAAATGTTCTCAGACGTTTGTAAACTCTCCGCACCTACAAGAGGCTGGAAAATCTATGAATGGTGTCAGGGAAGGCAGTCGATGTCGAATCCGTAATATATTTAATAAAACATCCCGACTATTAGTTTATTTGTAAAATCCTATCTATTACGTAAATCTGCATGTCGTGGAGAGTCTCTAGATATGTTATTTAACGACATAAGTAAAGGGGATGAAAATAAACTACAGTATAACCTGTCTAAACCGAATGTCACCGGGACCAAACTATCTGTCCGGTTTACACAGTTGTCCGGTTTGTACAGGGTCGGCATGTCATTTTTTGAAAATAAAAAAAAAATAGTGTTTTGCATACGATCTGTATACAAGTGTGTGAACATAAACAACAGATATATGAATCAATTGGAACTTTTAAGTATGAACAAATTATAAAGTTTATGATACAAATGAAGGGCGACCTAACATTGGATAGCGCTAATTTGTTTAGAATGGCCGAGAGAAATTTCAGGACCGGAATGAACAGGTTGTTTTTACATGGATTACTATGCCAACTTTTGTGAACCAACCCGGTTTTCGGAATGGACAGGGTCCGGTTTATACAGGGTTTAACTACTATGATTACATAGGGAATATGCCGGGACCACAAATCACAACCGGTTTAGACAGGGATCCGGATTGGACAGGGGCCGGTTTAGACAGGTTATACTGTACTTGGGGGAAAAGTAAACAATCACGACATGGAACAATGTTTGTACATGTACATGTAGTATAGTTATGTATTGAGGTGACAATAAAAGCCTGATGGCAATAAACAAAATAGGACGCTTAAATATATCTGTTGTTTCATTATCTTTTCGATGAAGCTGGATAGAAACAACATACGCTCACAATATCAATACAGAATGGAAAAGACGGTACGAAGTAGAGAAACACACTGGGCATCAAAACAACCAGGACCAATGATGTGAAATGCAAAAATGTAAAAAGAAAGAACCTATTCCGGAACAGCCAGCCTGTCTTGTATACAATATGACATCCGGTACATTAAGTATTTGGTCTGTATGATAGAAAATATGATAACGAATGAAGGCAATATTCTACATTAAAGAATAATACTTTCTTGTTTTGTCTCTCCTATTTCATTTGAATTACTATTTTGTGTTATATAACTTTATCTTTGGAATTTTTCATCCCGTACCGATTGTCCTTTACATTTCACTTTAGCTCGGCTGATAAGAAAGGGACGTAGCTATGCTGAATGAAATGCCCCCATTAATATAATAATAAGTTATGTAATGTTGCACCAGCGCCCTTAAATATTAGATTTGATGTTGCAAACACAGAGTAAATACACGTATTCCGTTCTCTTTGTAGCTTAGCAACATCACATTGTTACATTAATACAGTTGAATTTTTAACCATATGAATACATGAAGAGTAATGAACACAACAGTTAGATAAGACAACTGTTAACCTTGAGGGGATAATAAGATGTTTACCACAGCACGGAATCGATTAACTAAACCCATTATCAGGCAAACGACATATCCACTCGCCGGATATATTAATGTGGTCGTGAATAGCAGGGTGGGTAATCCTAGACACCAACATCCCATCTTTGTATTCCTGGTAATTATTTAACGTAACAAGCAAAGTGGTTGGCTCTCCAGATGGACTGGCACTTCCCGTGTTTGACCTTGACCTTGTTATTGGTGTTTTTTGCCGCCTTGGTTTACACGAAACACTAGTTTCCTGGTAAATCATCTGCTATCGTCATTAGTTATCAATGTGTAATGTTAAAGTTAACATTAAGTGATAATGACACATGATTAAGTCAGGGCAAAGTATGAACAAAGGAAAGACTAACACGCAGATCCCTGTAAGTATAGCTGATTCAAGTTACGCTACCAAACGGAAACTGATTTTAACAATGAAATCACATGAAATCCTGATGGATATATCGGACGGGGAATGAGTTCCTTACAACAGAAATCATTACGAGGACCACATAATTGTCAATTGTCATTACCAATATATAATTCGAAATCTTAATTTTTCTGAGCAAAGCCTTTAACATCGATTCGGTTGTTGGCATTCCCGAGGTTGGTTAGTTACATTATAGGTTTAACTCTATCTGTGTCTACAGTCTACAAACAAAAATAACAGATGCTTATTAACGTTTGTGACACGTTTAAGATTAGTACCAGGAACGGTGTATTCCGTCTTTTCGTATTGGAGAGTTATCTGCTCTTGATAGCAGGTATTGATTGTTACGTCATTTGTTTGTGAAAGTAACGTCATCAATTTTTGAGAAAACGACGTAATTTTCTCA
>JAUMHH010037291.1:0-10118 GCA_032359455.1 Chlamys rubida
TAGATCTACCCTGACTAGACCACTATGGAGTCTGTATCTTGGAGGCCTAGATCTACCCTGACTAGACCACGATGAAGTCTGTATCTTGGAGGCACGTAGATCTACCCTGACTAGACCACTATGGAGTCTGTATCTTGGAGGCATGTAGATCTATCCTGACTAGACCACTATGGAGTCTGTATCTTGGAGGCCTAGATCTATCCTGACTAGACCACAATGAAGTCTGTATCTTGGAGGCACGTAGATCTACCCTGACTAGACCACTATGGAGTCTGTATCTTGGAGGCCTAGATCTATTCTGACTAGACCACTATGGAGTCTGTATCTTGGAGGCCTAGATCCCCATAAAAGATGATTCTGTTGCTTGTCTAGTCGAAACTTATGAATTGCTGAAAAAACTATATTGTTGTAGAATTACATAATGGATACACCATGAATGGACAAAGTATGTTGTGTAGCAATCGTAGGTCTATAGCTGTCAGGTTAATGTGATGGCAGGTAGCAAAGTTCACATTTTGCTAATGCTTGTCTGTCAGAGCAAATTTACTTCTGAATTTATGAATTAGAATATGAACCTTCAAAATCTAGATATGTCCTGTTGTTGATTTGTTAAGCAGCTAACTGTTCAGAAAAAGTGTTGGGGTAGGTGTCCTGCATCGTTTTGCAATGCTTCAAAACTCTTATTACATTTTACCAAGTTTTTTTCTGAGGCCATATTGTCTATACCCGCAGTGTAAAGTTGTCGGTTGAAATTAAGGTACATTCTCGTTTATATTTGCTTTGAACTTGAAATAACTAAAGTATTAAGCAGTATTTGGACTCTAATATTTTAATTTTTTAAACTTATACTGAAATATTTTAAAGTAACAACATCGGTATAATCTGTTTTCCATTATAGATGGTAGTTTTCAAGTACATTGAGGACAAAGATGTGTTCCAAAAATTCTACAGCAAGATGTTAGCCAAACGGCTTGTACAACACATGTCCGCCAGTGACGATGCCGAGGCCAGCATGATATCCAAACTCAAGGTCAGTATACGTCTGTTTCACTGTGTCGTCTTTTCAAATTCAACTCCAGGTTTAGTGAAACAGCTGCACTGATATCAACCTTATCGGGTGTG
Organism: Chlamys rubida; assembly: GCA_032359455.1. NCBI lineage: Eukaryota > Metazoa > Mollusca > Bivalvia > Pectinida > Pectinidae > Chlamys > Chlamys rubida. Next base: position 1,123 of record JAUMHH010037291.1, read on the forward strand.
ATTATTGTGTTCCAGCAGGCTGCCTTGGACATCCCTACACATATCCCAGTTAACAGTGTAAATGTTTGTCAGATTGTCAAACATTGGAACCAATCACTGTCTGACAATTTGTCACCCATCTAATTTGAAACACTCTTTCTGATTGGATATCTTGCCGGGGTCTATATTTCTATAGACCCCGCTCTGCCGGGGTCTATAAAAGCATGTGCGAGGGGAGATAACTAACACTAAAATATCTCTGCATAACAACAAAGATGGCGTCCGACACACTCAATTGTTCGAGGTTTGCCAATCATGCACATGATGAAGTAGCCTACAAGCAATCTAAAATGACAGCAAATTCAACAAAACAGGCAATGAGGGGGCCACTGGGGTGCTTATAACAAAGATGGTTGTCCGGTAGGGGCTATTTTGGTAGCAGTCAGGTACAAGTCAAACTCACAAAGTGAATTATAATTTTGCAGAAAAAAAAGTAACAAAAGATTGTCAGGGTGACAAATTTGTTATCTCTTGGTTAGCAGGGGTCTACGGCTCATAGACCCGTCTGGTATTTATAGACCCTGAGCCTTCAAGATAACTAATTATATCTCGCTGCATGGTTGTCAAAAGAGACAAGCTGATCTAAAAGTAAAATCCCCAATACTATAACTCCCCAATACTATAACTCCCCAATACTATAACTCTGAAGGTTTATCTGAAAGCTGGTTTCTGTGTTGCTGAGATACGAGACATAGCGTTTAGACTTTCCCATTATCATTTCTAGAGTGACTGGGATATTGTAGTTCACAGACGTAGTGAGTATGAGTCTCCATACCCACGATATTCAGAGTAACGGTCCTTTGTCCATTTTTGATTCCAGACTTAGTCTGGAGGATAAATTCCTAGCCATTTCATCAATATTCACCAAATATATTGTGCATATGCCATGGTTGTGTTTTTCCTGTTTTTGTGTCAAAATAATCACAAAAATTGAAATTGTTTCCTATTTCTCTGTGTATAAACTAATTAATCACATGATATGAACCCCAATATTACTGCATATGTACCTTGGGAGTACAGATTATCTTGTCACAATCTGGGTCTTGATTCCCGTTATATATTTATAGTAATGGCACTTCCTTTATTTTTGTCCAGAACATTATTTCCCTGCATATAAGGTGTTTTATTTATCTTACAGCAAGCTTGTGGGTTTGAGTATACGTCCAAGTTACAGCGCATGTTCCAGGACATCAGTGTCAGTAAAGAGCTTAACGATCAGTTCAAGGAACATCTTAAAAAATCATCAGAGGATGAACTTGACAGTAAGCAGTTTCTCTTAATTTTCAAACAGTAAAAAAAAGTAATTTTTGAATCTGAAAAGATATATACAATTTAAACAGCCAACATTTCATGGACATCGGGGAAAAATCAAGAAAGTTCATGTGCTTAATAAATCTAAACAAATGACTGCATGACAACAATGAATACTAAGTTTAGTTAATATTGAATTTATAATTGTAAGAAGTTATGAAAAGTATAGATATAATATAGAGGTGATATTTTATGATATTTTATTTTAAATTTTAATACAGACTTTCATTTTGCATTATCAGGAAAATGTAGATGACACTAAATAATAATTGTTGTGTTTGATATTTTCAGTTGACTTCAGTATAGAAGTTCTCAGTTCTGGATCATGGCCATTCCAACAGTCTTCATCAGCTTTCTCTTTACCTCAGGAGGTAGGTTTCCACCCGTTAACATTGGCACTTTACCTCAGGAGGTAGGTTTCCACCCGTTAACATTGGCACTTTACCTCAGGAGGTAGGTTTCCACCTGTTAACATTGGCACTGTACCTCAGGAGGTAGGTTTCCACCCGTTAACATTGGCACTTTACCTCAGGAGGTAGGTTTCCACCCGTTAACATTTTAACATTGGCACTCAAGGCATGCTTTTATGGCATAGATTCTCCTGTATATGAAACCCTTGTCTGAGAGAAAATATTATGTTGAATGTTACCAATTATAAACAAACACCAGTATCGTTTTTATGGCTGTTCAAACATCTAAAAAACATCTTTTCTTGTTTGCATGATGACAGCAGTATGCTCTCTGCCCAAGTGTTGGGTTTAGCTGAAAAAAATGATCAAATATGTTTTAACTATATGAAATTCATCTACAAGTAAAAATATGTTAAAAACATAGATAATTCTGTGATTGAATTTCAGATGGAAAGGAGCTTCCAAAGATTTACATGTTTCTACAGCAACCGGCACAGTGGGCGGAAACTGAATTGGCTGTACCATATGTCTAAGGGGGAGTTGGTGACGCACTGCTTCAAAAACAGATACACTCTACAGGTGGGGCTTGTACTTTTACAGTTTTCAACTTTAGAATGGCTGTGTAATCTTTTTGATAGACTTAAAAAAAAAACGTGTACTTTCACTTTGAGAACCAGAAATTTGTATAAAATGCATTTGATTGCAATATTAATGTTCTGTCGTTAATTTTGTAATAGATGACTGCAGTGATTTAACTTCAATTTAACACTACTGATTTTAAACAGATTAACTCCAGTTCTAGGAACTTACAAGTCTAGAGAAATACACATCATAAAGCTTTAGATTTAGAGGTTGTTGCAGATCTTTTTAAAAATGACCATGTAACTCATCGCTACAAAAAATGCTGGTTACAGAATTAGTTCTTGTCCATATAACTTTGATCCTGACATAAAATGTAGTGGATATTTATAACACATCTGCTTTGTTTCAGGCGTCAACCTTTCAAATTGCCGTCCTTCTGCAGTTCAACAGTACTGAATCTATGTCTGTCCAACAAGTACAAGACAGTACACAAATCAAAATGGTAGGTAACTCATGATAATGGTCACTGGAGACAGAACACAAATCAAAATGGTAGGTAACTCATGATAATGGTCACTGGGGACTGTACACAAATCAAAATAGTAGGTAACTCATGATAATTGTTATTGGATGGGTACTCTAGGTGTACAAACAAGGGATCCATGTTTTAGCCCTGGCTTGTTTGCAGCAGTGTTTGAACCTCGGTGTGATGGAAGTTATGTTCACGCAAAAGCGTATTCAAATATTTTTTCAGATATTGTTTATCTTGGGACAGCTCCCTACTGAAATGTATCATTTGTTCATATGTTTCGTCTCATTTATCTACTTATTGTGTGTGAAAAAAATGAAATTAAGGTAAAAATCACGAAAAGGTACCTCTCAGGAGCCTCATAGTAGAATGTTGTTTTTTCCACAGGACACCCTTGTACAAGTGCTGCAGATTCTGCTGAAATCCAAATTACTTGTGACTGAGGAGGATGAGAACACCCTCTCACCCTTGGCACAACTATCTCTGTTCTTCGGCTATAAAAAGTAGGTAGACCTTGACTCTATTATGTTCTGTGTATCGGAAATATGCTGGTGAGATTTAATCCAGCCGTCTTTGTTCCCTGCTACTGTGCCACTGGGGTGTGGGGCATCTGGATTTCTGGTTAATTTTGTATAGAAAAAGGTCAATATGTCCCCTAAAACTCTGAACAGCCTGATGGCAATGGTTGGAATTACAGGGTTCAACTGGAGTGGAGAATTTTTCAAAGCACTCTACTGCTTTTGGATGACAATTAAAGGGGATGTGAATTGTATTAAACTATAATACAAGGAAGCTGAGTCGCTGTGTTTGCCTGAAAATTGTTATTTGTTTGGTGTTAGTACTATGTAGTTGATTCATTTTGAACTGAGCCATACAAAATTACGTTTAATAGAAAATTGTCTGTCGGACTGTTTCAGCTTTCCATAGTGGAAGACAAAGTCTTTCACATCTGTGACTTTTATGACATCACTATATATATATATATATAGCTACCACGTCCAGGCAAGTCCTTCTGGACATATACTGGGTGTCATAGTTTTCTGCAGGGTTTTTATAATGATTTGTCGCAAATAACACTACAAGAGACTAAAATTGATATTAAGCAAAACAATGTTTTTATTTCAGTAAAAAGCTTCGTGTGAATATCAACGTTCCCATGAAATCTGAAGTGAAGACAGAACAAGAGGCAACCCATAAACATATAGAGGAGGACAGGAAGCTTCTAATACAGGTCAGCATCATCATCATCATCATCATCATAGTGACAGTCGGGGGGTTGAAACAATTTGTTTTTTGACATCACAGTTTGTGAGTGGAAGCATCTAATGATATTTTTGGGCCTAATTACTCCTTCAAAACAGAAACTGAACAATCTGTCAGCATGTGAAGGAATTTAAACCCTAACAGTATTTTAGGTCAAATAACCCTTTAACTCTCGGTCATTCAGCATATGTAGGAATTATTGCTACTTGTTTCTCTAATGTTATCCTCTCCATCCACAGGCTGCCATAGTTAGGATAATGAAGATGAGGAAGATGTTGAAACATCAACAGTTACTGGCTGAAGTGCTAAACCAGCTGTCTTCTCGATTCAAACCCCGTGTTCCTGTTATTAAGGTAAGCACAGAATTACAATGTCCTTCCGTCACAGATCTATGAAATGATTCTCTGTGACAGCGAAATAAATTAAAAATGCCAAACATTTTCAAGTTCAATTTATTTCAAAAATTAATGTTTACCAAAAACAAGAACTAAAAAAAACAAAATTTGAAACATTAACTTTTATGAATTGAACTTCTAATAATTGTATTTCATTTTTTTGTTGATTTTGCCATTTCACAAGATTTTCAATTTTTTCTCAATTTCAGAAATGCATAGATATCTTGATAGAGAAAGAGTACCTCGCTCGTGTGGAAGGACAGAAAGACACGTACAGTTATTTGGCCTAGTGGGCTATGCCTTTCTTTCTCTCGGTCACAGTCACTCAGGCAGATCTGGGGATGTGGGAATGGTCAACTAGGATCGATTGATTTCATCTCAAATTGTTATTCTGCAAATATCCTGGACAGTGTGGCAAGGGTTCTGTGGATAATTCAGCGACTATGACTGGAAGAGAAGGACAGCTGTCTTCTTCATTATAGACTGTTGGAAATCTAGAAACTGTTTCCAGATGAAAAAGATCCTGGCAAAATGTGTACATCTGAAATACATAAAAGTACAACTTTTTTTCAGAGATGAAATGTACAATGATTTTTGGGAAATGACTGTATGGGAGAATGAAATAGTAGCCAGAAGAATTGTTTTGGGACTTTGATTGGAGATGTAATGTATATTGAGAACATTTTTGACAAAGAGGGATGTAAAAAGTAACCTGGGAGTTGCCTTCCTTTTCTCAAAGGCCGTGCTGATTGATGGAATGCCTGCTTTTCCTGAGAAAGGAAACTCAGCACCACATTTTCAATGTTGACAATTATCTGGAACAAAGTTATGAACTTACTGAATGAATGTTTATATATTGGAAGTTGACAGATTGTACGTAAAGCTTGTATTTTTTTCCACAATGGCTGGGAAGTTTGTGCTGTTTGATGGTTGTCCATACAGTATTGGTAATTTGCAATGAGATGACGAACGTCTCCAGTGTCGCTGAAGATGTGACATGGTGTAGTTGTCACAGGGCTTGTGACATTAACTTTTATGGTCAGAACTTGTGATGTGATCTATGTGTTGCTGATGTTGAGATGTTTATTCTGGTGTCCCAACAAGTCTCATTTTAGCAAAGCTCTGACATTATTGAAATATCATGGAACACACAGTGTATATTTCTTTGTCCTGAAACTTGCGTGAAAATAGCGACGTGTATGGTGAGTGCTCTGATGTATGTGTGACATTAGTCGTAATATAAAACTGGAGTTTACACTTCTTGAAATCATTACCTGTTGCTAAACGCTTTCATTGAAAACATGAGTTAACAGTTGTTACTAAGTTAGGAAAATGAAGGTAAGTTGCTTAGGAATTTAAAATGACAACCATCTAATGAATAATAGACTGATCAATTTTCATGTAAATTATTATTTTGAATATTTGAGTTCATTTCTTCCATTGAGCTTTAGAGTTTCCTTTTAAGGACCTATTAAAAATAAACTTTTAATGGAATTATCTGAACTTGCATATTTAGTATGATATTAAAAATTAATTTGGTTTTCAAAACAAAAAACAATAGAATAATGTTGGCCTTCTCATTGCAAATACTAGATTTTAATTTACTCCTAATACTTTTGTGGTGTAAGAAATAACCCTTTTTTTCTCATTGTTTTAATTCTTTGAGTTATGAGTTAAATTCTCGTTGAGTTTAATCAACTTTAGCAACTTTGACCATATTTCTTTATCATGATACCATTTGTGATTTGTCTATTTCAACTTGAACTTGACCTAATGTCCTTATAGATTATCTGCCTTTTTACATAAGTTTAAAATAGCTTTGGTAACAATGTTAAAAATGACCATTATCAGATCTTTGGTTTGTTTGTACATGGGAATAAAGAGATAAATAACAGTTTTTACAAAGATCAAGGGTCAGTAGGTTAAGCTTCACATAAACAAGAAAAGGACTGTCAGTTTGTTACCGTGACTTAAGCTTCACATAAACAAGAAAAGGACTGTCAGTTTGTTACCGTGACTTAAGCTTCACGTAAACAAGAAAAGGACTGTCAGTTTGTTACCGTGACTTAAGCTTCACGTAAACAAGAAAAGGACTGTCGGTTTGTTACCGTGACTTAAGCTTCACGTAAACAAGACAAGGACTGTCAGTCAGTTTCAGATTAGTTTGCTGGCCTTGCAGTAATGATTTCCATGAGCTAGACTTTTAACTCTTTCACCACTGTAGACTACAATGGACTCATCCATATCAATGCATGGTAGAGTCTACTCATGTAACATAGGGGTGAAAGGGTTAAATGCCTTTTCATATTAGGCATTCATTAATTCTTAGATAATCAAAGCTCCTTGGACCTGTGATTCAGGGAGGAGAGAGGCCATTTGATCTGTTGATCACCAAGAGGGTCGGATTGTAGCACTGACCATGCATTCAAGTGTGCTATCATTCAGTGACAGATTGGGGTAGGTGCATTCTCACAAATTTGAAATGGAGGTAGTGTCTCGGATGACTTTTATATTTAGAGAAAAAATTGTTAATCCAAATAAAAAAATGAATGAAGATAATTCAGTTGATATTCTATCACTGCAATGCCTCTGGTGATCTGATCATTTTCGATTCTGTCATAAATATACTGTATTTGCATATTGGAACACTGTCTACTAATGCATGTTGTGTAGGAAACGGTTTGGTAAGAAATGTGGACGAAGCTTTGACTAAACAAGTGCTTTTAAATGAAGACAAGTCACAAAGATGGCAATATTTTGTTCACATGTACACACGTTTCACCAACTAAGCCAGAGCTAGAAGTAAGAAAGGCTGATGGGGGATCAAGGTTGTATGTTGTGCATGTTTGTATGAAAAGTCTATACAAAAAATGGAAGGATCAAATTAGATATGTCTAGTGTGAATGTAAATTCTGAAAGATCTCTCATGTCCTATTTTTTTTTTTTTTGTACGATTCAACTTTGTAAAAGAGGTGGTACGGTTGTGTTGTTACAGGCCGACCAGAGATAATTTTTATGAATCACTAGGGCCGATTTGCTATGGTGATCATTTGAGTGGTGAATGCCAAGGGAGAATCAGGCGAGTGTGAATACGACTACAGAAATAATTATTTATTTGACACAGGAGTGTAGTGCTGGGTGAGTTCTGTGCTTTTTGTTTCGCTGTAAACTTCATTGAAGGGTAATGTAAACCGCGCCGCAGACATTTTTAATCCTGTTTTTCATCCTTTCTAAACTATTGTGTATTTCTGACAAAAGAGTTGAATTTGATGGCCTTATTTTGTATTTAGCAGCAGTTGATTGCTCATATAATTCATTGACATTATTCTCCCCATCTAAGTTTCTGATGACATGAACTCTGTACATGGTTTACACTGCTGGGGAGTTTGGACTTAACGACTATCGAAAATAAATTTATGACTTTATGCATTCACATTCTGAAAACAGTAACATATTTCATTCATACCAAAATCGTTTTGCATTCTTTTTAAAAGTGAACAGCTCAAATTTGTAGACAACATTGATGTGCGGAACCACAAATTAGCTTTTTTTACCTATTTAATCTCTGAATTTAATTTGAACATATTAAGAAAAGGGCATGGAAATCATTATTCTTGTTGAAAAACGTTTTTATTGTGATTTCAGTACAAGAAATTTTGCTACAGATATTGTTGGACATTAATAAGTAAAAAAATATAAAGATAGTGAAATAGAGAGCTTGTCTGGTGAAAGTGTAACAGGTGATTGTGTGGTTTACAGATTGTGGAGTGGAATGTGAGGCGGATGAGCTAGCAAACACTGTTTATTTATACCACTGACTAACTGGAAAATTCTATTTCATTGTTTTGCTTCTTCAAACAATATTTGCACTTGTTTATAAAAATTAGGATCGAAAAGAAAAGAACATTTTATGATGTATATTTCAATAAATTTACAGTGATAAAATTGCAACAGGTTGGTTTATTACTTGCTATTAGTATTGGCACAGACTTAGCAGATTCTGTTAAGTCATAACACACTAATACTATTTGGTGGCAAAAAGCAACAAAAGAATAAATTATGGCAAGATATGAACAAAGGAGTTACAAGGAGAATAACACCAGATGTTCCGGAAGGATAAGCTCTTCTGCTTAACCAACGACAGCCGCCATTTAAATCTAAGTTGAACGCAAGTAAGGTCACGTCCTCATATCGAGAACTCTGGTAGTGACAACAAAACCACAAGGCACTCTAGTGTACACGATCAAACACATTAGTCCTTACGCGATCCTGATGGAGATCACAAAACTCTTCATAGTCTTCATCAACCTGCAGCGTTGGAAACCCTGTGGTGTAAGTTTGGCCGTCAGCAGTCGAAATCTATCACGGAAACCCTGTGGTGTAACTTTGTCCGTCAGCAGTCGACATCTATCACGGAAACCCTGTGGTGTAAGTTTGGCCGTCAGCAGTCGACATCTATCACGGAAA
>JAUMHH010037302.1:0-10118 GCA_032359455.1 Chlamys rubida
TTTTTTCTTCGAGTTTCAAGCTATACATTATGTCTCAACAGCATGATACTCACATGTTTAAACCTAACCTCAATAATGTTTACCTACAATATGTCCTGGAAGCGGGGGATATAAATTCCACGAATTTGCTTGTTGTGAATTGAGTTCCGCTTTGGTCCTTGGTGCTGTGATATATTAACTTTATTTATCCTGCCTTATCCACAGAATTATTTTCTGTAAGAACTGTTGGCAGTCTGTCTCTAAGCCTGTCAACGTGATCTAATAAATGTACGTCATTGTGACATGTATTCAATCCATATTACTAAAATTCCTCAAATTTTGACATTGTTTGTCACCTTATTATACCTCATTAGGAATCTTACACCTTCAGACAGTAAACTGGGTATGCAATTTGACATTTCCCACCGCCGTTACGTTAGAAGAAATTGACATATTCATGGTATATTTGTGATTGACATTTTCCCATCGGTATCAATTTCTCAAATAATAAGGTCTGAAAAAGCAGTCAAACGTTAATGAACACTGTAAAATATCAATAAACATAGGATTACGTTAATAAGTAACATGGAATCTAGGAATTTCACCAACAGACTAATATGTACTTTTAGACGCAGGCAGACAATACGGATAAAATACGAATAAACAGGGATTTTGAGCAATGAGCCAACAACTTATTGGGGTCAGATGTCCTTCAGGATTACATTGTATACATTAGAATACGTCATAAGTGGACATCCATCAAGGTTACTGTGGGAAACCGTTAACTTGTACAATGTTGGACCAGCGCCAAAGTTTTAATGAGTCCTGATTACCACGTAAAAATTATTTCATGCACAGAACACATTCAGAATGAATATATGAATAAATAAGAATATACAAAGCACAGGATCATCATCAGTTTTTGAGAATATTTCTGTTTCGTACATCAGTTAAGCTTTGCTTCAAGCAGTTATTCCAAGCCGAGACGAAATATAAGTGTGGCAATACATTTGAGTTTTACCCAGGAATAATTGATTTTAATCATTTTCGAGCAGCAGCAGAGCAAAATTAATATATTCAATCAAAGACATGTCTGAATGTATCTCCTCCTGTGTGAAGACACATAATGTGAGAAGGCCGACACCAGGGTCCTAAACCTGGGAGACCTTCTATTGTATTGCAGGGAAATAAAGGAAATAATGAAATAATAAGACCTGTTCAAAGACACCAATTCATGAACACCACTTTAAAAGTTTATAAAAAGCAATTTGATAGGTTGGGAGTACATTTTTTGTATGGTTCCAGCAAAACGTATTTCTAGTATATTACAAAAGTCTTACCAAAGAGTAAACAAGTATGATCGATTTTAATGGTACTAGTAACGTCACGGAGATAGCGTCTATTCATCATTTATGAAATAAGAGCTGAAACATTAAAAAATAAAGGATAATGAGCAAGCACGCTATGACATATTAGCAAAGAAACGTCAGGAGGAAATTAGGATGGGACTCGTTCTTTATCCATATATGCTAATAAACACGAATCAGGGGTAATGCTACCTCAAAGACTACTGCAAGAACAATAGACTTTTTAATGATTTATGTTATATAACATCCAATCTGTGACCTTGTTCTGATGATGGCATTCGTGAGATTGAGCAATTACTGCGGCCTAGAAATTGTCACAACTAGCAAAGATCAGGTGCAATCGGAAGCAAGTAATTGTTATACTGCAGATCAAAGAGAGCTTTGTTAACGGAATCCCTGCTAGTACAATAGCTATCACACCAGACGTGTGTCTGTGTCGTTCATTGAACAATTCTAGCGAGTGTATGGCGTCCACAAAAGTCCTTGATAGAATCTGATGTTTCTACAAGTTTTGAAAGAAATGGAGGTGACGCTCGTGCAATGTATCAATCTTATGTTCAAAACATTTCCTGTCAGTCATCATTCTTTCCATTGCGCGTTATAAGGTCAACCTTTACTCACTAAAAATTGCATTCATACGTATTTTTTCTATTAGTTTTTTTCATTATTGTTTTCAAAGAGAAAGTGTCACCTTACTTTTGAAGACAAAAATCAATTAAACACTGCAACATGTTTTTATCTTATACACAATGTACCAAACCATTTCAGGTCGTTAGAATAAGGAAACGTTGAGTGTGGTCGATGTTAACGACCTAAGACTGGGATTCTAAGTGTCATTTTAAAAACAAAGTACCATTGAAAGATTCCTACATAAAAGTCAAACTAAATCAAGACGCTAAAATTGCCTTATGTTGATCAGTCTCTCACATAGCCGATTAGTAATTATTTGTAGATAACAGAGAAGATGTCAATGAAGCATTAGTCATCTGTGTTGCTCTTTAAGGTAAATGGCTAGTGATTGTTCATCGCCTGGTGACGTTCGCATTGGGAAGATGATCGTAAGACACACATATGTGGTTGAAACTATACAATTTCGTATTTGATAGAGTATGTCAAAATGGTGGAGGGAATACAAATTGGGGACTAAGAAATTCATCAGCATAGTCTGCAACCTTGTATCTTGAAAGATGATCGTAGGACACACACGGGATGAACCTATCACATTTGTTAATCAATAGCGTATGCAACAATGTATCACACTGCATCATCTAGGGCTCATCGGTGATGCGCGGGGGGTGGGGTGGGGGGGGGGGGGCACAAAAAGGTGGTAATTAAACTGGTCTAAACTACTGTTGAAACAGAATGGAGTCTACGTTGATACATTATAAAAGTATTTTGTACAGACAGTTACATTGCAAAAAGCGCATAGAGTTGCATAGCAAGGATCAGTCATCTTATATAAAAGATTGTTTAAGCAGTTATGATATGTTAGATATTAATAGTGACATCTTTTATATAAAGCTGCTAAGATATGTTTGTTGTCAGTAACAACCGATTGTCGATAGAACATTTCTCAGCGAACAATCTCAATTTGAGTGTCAATTTTCAACCATTTAATGACAAAGAATAAACATTGTAACACACGTGCGGAAACATAAAATGTGACATAAAAGATGAAAGAAATTAGCTCCAATACCGGTAATTGTAAACTTGTTTGTGAGTTTGTGGGTGACTTCATCTCACTGCTATCAACCAAGAATTCAAAACAACAAATAATGTCACGTAGTGATGCGTCGTATAAAGCCATGCAAGAACCATGCAGGAATACCAACTAAGGCAATGCCGATTATGACTTATTGCAGTAACCTCAATAGTAAAAAGCTTTAATTCATATGAAAGCACTTCTTAACATTTAGCTCGCAGAATGTAATTGTAGCGAGGCAATTCAAAGTCATTATTAAGCTTTTTAAGAAACGGATGCTGACAGGGGGTGTTCACGTAATTGGGGTGAGAAGAATACTCCAAGCATCGCGTCTGTCATTTCGTGATTCGGTGACAGTGCCCCATAACCGCTCCAGTCACACTGGCTATTTTACTGGTATTTCTCCATATAACACGGACAAATTGTTCTTACAATCTGAAGGAACTGTTGCCGTCATGGCGTTACTTTAACATGTTTATAATTGATATTTATGTCAATTTCTTATTAATATATATTTGTATAACGATTGACATGATTTCTCTTTCAATATTTTCTGAAAGATCTCCTTTTATCTAAACCAATTGTTAGAAAGTAGTTAAATTCTAACCAACATCTGTCACACATTTTGTCAAAGGACGTTCGCTCATAAAACGGCAATACTTTACACATCCAAACAACACTGCTGTTTGAAGTATATATATACATGCTGTACACCAGTTATGACAATTGTTTTTGTGATGAACGATAATGATCTATATCAACTCTAAGACCGCAATTCTTTGAAAAGAGATAAAATTTGATAAAAACTGAAGCCGTCACATCATATAGCTAAAACAGTCAGTGATATGTGTCGCTCTCTTGATTCATTTAGCATTTCCTCATTTTTCATCCTGTATTTGGATTTTTCTGACGGTGTGTTTCTGGCATGTATATTGTAATGGGGAATGATTGGACGATGAGTTGTAACACAGTGTGGTTTGATACCTTGGTCGGTATTGACAGGATCACTGCCCGACATTAAACACCTGACATATCGCCCTTGTTCCTTATCTTTTAAGGAATCGTGGAATTAATACCATATAAATGGACAGTAAAGCTGGCTCGATATGGTAAAAGAAGGGGAGGAAATGGGTTTTGACGCCCGTATTAAATTAGGTATCACCGATCGATTTGGAAGAACTGATCGAGTGGTATACGGCTTTCTGGGCAGTATGTCCCTAGCTTGTGTTACAGTGCGTGGTACGGAGAGGGAGTCCACGAGACATAAAACCTGTCTGTTTGATACTTTCGTGGGATTTGAAGACCATAATACGGACTCCGATATATTATCAAGAATTAATGATTTGTCAGAAAAATGAACCAACGTCATTGGGCGATATTCCGTTAGGACTTACAAACTATACAATTGGTTGGTTTACTTGCCGCCTCTCGTAAACACCGACACCAGGGAGACACTCTGATATACCAGGTAACTTGTCTAAGCTTTTAATTATAAATCATGTTTTCTAGAATGTGACATAAACGGTTACGTTTAAGATATTTTTATTAAATAAATATGTCATATTTTCGATTTTATTGGTTTGTTTTTGTGAGAGTTGCTATTGATGGAAATATTTAAAATTTTCAAAATTGAAGTTAAAAAGCACTTATAATTTTATAAGGGATACGCAAAATGTTGAAGACCATTTATTTTGCTAGACATCAATTTTGTTTCAAATAAATTTATCGAAATTGCGATAATCGAATTGAATTTTGCGATTATTTCAACAGACAAATAAAGTTTACTTTGCGTAATGTTAGCCTATGTATTGTCATCCGTATTTCTGCTTTTTGTCGATGTACATGTGTTAAGACTAAACTAGATGTTTTTACTATTTAGAAGATTTGACGAGGTCATCGATAAAATTGTTATGTGATATTGGCCCATTTTTGCTTTATTTTTGTTATATTGGAGGCACTTTCGCTTACATACAAGATGTTTTCTGCATGAAACATACTCTGATCAATCTTCCTTTGTCTGCGTAAATAACACAGTTATGGTGAAAATTACCTTCTTTTTGCGATAGATTCATTTTCATGTTTATTCGCAGAGAAACTCATTCTCGAATTAAAATTTCTGTAAATAATGATTCTATAATCACACAATATGAATAAAAAATTCCCTCAAATGCAAAATTCAAGTATTCACAAAAAAAAACAATCCCCAAAGATAAAGTTCGCGAAAAAAAGAACGCGCGAAATCATATGCTAAATAATATTTTACAAAATTATCATTATAGAAGTTTTGTCAATTCTAGGAATCCATGTCAGTTTTTAAAGAGGTTATCTTTATATTTAAGCAAGATAACATTAAGCTAAAGAAACCCATTCTGTACATTGAGTATATATCACAGTCAAGTCCATTACATTGTTATACAGTGTTTGTCTCGTAACAAACTTGTCATGCGATATATTGGCCTGATTGCTAGACTTACTGGGCCTGACTCAGTCACGAGCTACACTTGTATCAGAGCTAATGAGGGTGAAATATATTACAATATATTGTAACAGCATTTTTGTTATCGGACAATTATCTGAAATATGATAACTTTTTTAAGTATGTCCATAACGTTTGTTTTTATTTTCCTGTTGTATTGTTTTGTAAACATGTTTATATTTATTTTCCTGCTCCACTATTTTATAGCTTTGTTTGTCACAATAGCTCAACATTGTTAATGTTTCAGGTGAAATGTACGCGGCTTTAGATAATTATTGTCGTATTTTGCGTCAAATATCTTTATCAAAAGACCGTTGTGAATGAATGTATTAAAGAATAGCAAAACGGCAAAGTGCTTGAAATCGTATACGTACATGATATATTGTCTAAAATTTAAATAAAAAAAAAAAATCAAAGAAATCAAATTTCGAAACCTCATCACCCTATTGTTCTGGCAGTATAGAATATCGGGAGTCGTGAGAAACGAACAAATATTTGTATTTAACTTTTTTCTATCAATTGCAAAAATACATAATGCATCAGGATTCCAACGACCCATTTGACACATTGATCAGGATTACTACTGTTCGTAAAAGCTCCGCTATGACGCAGGCAAGATCATTACAGATATCCTTGTAAAGTACATGAGTGTGTCCCATATATGATAGCACCTCAAACATATATATCATTTTATCACACGTTCAATAGTGCTCAAGACCTGCTACACTCCACAAATATCATCACTAGTAAACCGTCCATAGATTAAACTTACTGCGTGGGAGAAAGTATAATACACCTTTTTGGGTTTTACGTAAATAGGAATATGATAGATGCCAATAGAAACAGCTGAGGAAATTGATTAAAACTAATTTGAATAGTACGATTATGTACCAAAATGTGTTTCGTTAATTGAATGCATGTAAGTTTTAACTTCACATCAGATTAGATTTTCTTTTTGAATTTAGAAACGATTGTTCAGCAATATCAGTAACAGGTTTTCTTCTTCGAAACTCATCAGGATGTGTGATCACATTTCTATGTTAGTTTCCCCTGCAATTAAAATTGACAATGAAACCTAAGCATATTACATTATATTTCTCTAAGTTTGATTTGCTGGTCATAAAATGTTTATATAAGAGGAACGTAAGACACACAGATCTGAGTGCACCTTTAAAATTCGGTAATTGATGCAGTTTGCCAAAATTGAATTACACTACATCATACAGCTGTTTCGTCCTTCTAGGTCTCATCGGTGATGCTAGGGCAAAAAAGGATCAAATAGGTCTATACTACTATTGAAACAGAAGGAGAGGTGCATAAAATCCCTTAATCATATTATTTTCAAATCTGAGAGGACCATGGTTTAATTTCATATCAATAATAAGTAACGGGTGTATACTGAACCATACTATTACTCAAAAGAGATAATCGTGGTTATTAAGGTTACCACAAACCTCGAGGACTAAGAAATTCACCAACACTGGCAACAGAGTTTACAAGACACATGTAGCACCTCTACACTTTGGCAATAGGTATAGGATGCCAAATTAACATTACAAAGCATCACATAGTTGTTTCGTCTTTCTACGATTCATCAGTGATGCTAGGGGCCAATAAGGCTACACTTACATACTACACTGATTCAAACCCAGTGTATAGCCTATGAGAAATATCACCAAACGACTTTATCACTCTATGTTATTGTAAAACAACAACGCTGATATTTAGATATGTATGCGTATTTGCATATCACGACCGTTTGATATTTGATCCAATCTGAGATAATATGATATAATTTGTCATCTTCCCCGTTCACTGTCAACACATGTTTCACTCAACACATTAAAATTAACCCTATTCTTTCGAAACTGTTATAATATACGGTTTTACATTGATAATGAACGTTTAAACTACCACATCCGGTAATTGTCTCCAAACTATCACACATTTCGTTTAGATTGCTTCACGTGGGTTGGTTTGTGTAACTGTTTAGGATGGCATAAATGTTTGAAAAAATATAGTCTTTATTTCATTCATACATTTATAATTCGATGCGATGTCGGATAATATTTTTTCTAAATTTCATTTTTTGTATTGACCTTAAGAAAACGCCCAATGTTTAAATAACAATCATATAATTGAAAAAGAGTTTACCACAACATAGACATGCATAGTCAAACCTTTATTTAGAAATTATAATCAGGGATTTTTTAAGGTGGTCTCTTTATAAAGGTACAGCCATGGAAAAGCTACAACGGGGAGTCGGTCACTTAACACAGTTGGTCTCTTAGTAGAGGTAGTTTCTCCGGCAAGTTTGACAATCTTTAAACCCTTCCAAATATACGTATCGTATTGTTAGACCAAATCCAATCGGGAAGGATCGGGATCCATTGATGATATGGTACCTTCTGATCACTAAACTTACTTCATATTAAAGTGTTCATATGGGATGTTCTTCTATATTTTTACGCACATAGCCACTTGCATTATATAACACGTGAGCAATGACAAGTTTGCATGCGTATATGTTCCTGTAATTGAATCACTTCGTGTGACAGCAGACACGTCGTGGTATCAAGTCACCTCGTGTGACAGCATACACATCGTGGTATAGTGTCAACTCGTATGACAGTAGACACGTCGTTGAAATGATTCACCCCATGTGACAGCAGACACGTCGTGGTATTGTCGTGAGCAATGACAAGTTTGCATGCGTATATATTCCTGAACTTGAATCACTTCGTGTAACAGCAGGAACGCCGTGTTATTGAGTCAACTCGTGTGACAGCAGACACGTCGTGGTGTTGTGTCAACTTGTGTGACAGAAAACACGTCGTGGTATTGAGTCAACTCGTATGGCAGTAGACACGTCGTTGAATTGATTCACCTCGTGTGACAGCAGACATGTCGTGGTATTGAATCTCCTCGTGTGACAGCAGACAAGTCGTGATATTAAGTCATTGCGTGTGAAAGCGGACACGTCGTGGTAGTGAGTCAACTCGTGTGACAGTAGACATATCATGGTATTATGTAACCTTGTATGCTAGTAGACATGTCGTGGTATTGTGTCAGCTTTTGTGACAGTAGACACGTCGTGGTATTGTGTCACTTCATGTGACAGAAGACATATCGTGGTATTGTGTCAATTCGTGTGGCAGCATATCTTCTGTGATATTAACTCACTTCAAGTGACAACGGAAGTAATATTCAGTTATCCTGTGTGACAGGTAAAATGTGGTATTCAGTCACCTCGTGTGACAGCAGACATGCTGCATCGTGGTATTATGTCACGTTTTGTGTTAGCCGACATGTTGTGGCATTGACTCTGACTGCGGGAACAGTTAGTATTTTAACCAGTATTGACAAACGTTTCACCTCAATAGATAATTAACAGAAGTTAATGCTTGTCTGGCAACGAGAGGTGACCTCCCCAGGCTAATATGCACAGCGTTCTACTTTCTCCAGCTTCTCCTGTAATCCAAGGATTTTCACAACAAATGAATGTCGGATCAGAGCCCCCATTAGGATTTAGATATCAGCACCCCATTTCCATTACCCAGCAAACCCTTTGTCGTCATCAATAACTACAGATTGGAGTCTTGCTGGGGAATTAACAATATTGAAATTGTTTTCGGATTATTTGTTATTAAGGCAGTATTGTAGCATAAAGGAGACGACAAAGCAGACACGCAAAAACTGTCCGTGACTAGAAAAATTGAAAGACTTGTTATGTTGAAAGTGTTGTCCTTGGATAAGTGGAGTCTCATGCAATCCCTTTAAGATACGGACACATCACAACCCGAGTAATTCAATCCTATAATAGAATTGTTCAAATAAAATATTTTAATATTCTTGGTTAAAGGGGATTTTCAAAAACACGATGAATTCAATTTAAAATACATTTTCAAAGCTTAGGTCTGTGGCACAAGCATTAGTTACGTCGCCAGCTGATCACAAAGGCTCTAAACCAGCAACTGAGTCTCATCAATCTGACGCCCATTTGTCAATCTTAAGGAACGAAGACTTTAGTCACATGATCTCATCCAGTCGTAGAGTATAATTAGTCGGGACACTAAATGGGAAACATCATTAACTAAGGGGGGATGTGATGGATAAAATAGTTTTTATTGTTGAAAATAAAACTTTTGAAACGAAGTAATGATCAGATCCCATATCTGTTAGTGGAAATAAAATGTCTCGATGCAGACTATTTCCCTTTTTACATAGTCTAATTGAATGGTGTTATTTATAGACCAGAATCGGATAACGAAATCCTGTTTTAAGGTAGTAATCTGGAGATTATGAGACACGATAACTCGTCCGAATTTAGTTTAGACCTTCTCCTCAAACAGCCTTGATGTTTGTTTGAGGTTTAACGTTCTACCGAACAGCCTTGGTGTTTGTTTGAGGTTTAACGTTCTACCGAACAGCCTTGGTGTTTTGTTTGAGGTTTAACGTTCTACCGAACAGCCTTGGTGTTTGTTTGAGGTTTAACGTTCTATACCGAACAGCCTTGGTGTTTGTTTGAGGTTTAACGTTCTACCGAACAGCCTTGGTGTTTGTTTGAGGTTTAACGTTCTACCGAACAGCCTTG
>JAUMHH010037313.1:0-10118 GCA_032359455.1 Chlamys rubida
AGAATGCTGGGTTACAGGATATGTCTACCTCAGAAGGCTGGGTTACAGGATATGTCTACCTCAGAAGCCTGGGTTACAGGATATTTCTACCTCAGAAGGCTGGGTTACAGGGTATTTCTACCTCAGAAGGCTGGGTTACAGGATATGTCTACCCCAGAAGGCTGGGTTACAGGATATTTCTACCTCAGAAGGCTGGGTTACAGGATATTTATACCTCAGAAGGCTGGGTTACAGGATATTTATACCTCAGAAGGCTGGGTTACAGTACCTGCTTGTCTTTTTTCTTGCTTGTGTCACTGGAAGTGTCTGATAATCTTGTTCTTCCCATCTTGAGGATGTGGTCACTGTAGCATTTCTGAAATCCACTCATCTATTTAACATTCGTGTCATTTACTCATTCTGAAAGGAACTGAACAGAAGAAGCAAAATCAATTACTGAAAATCACCAAACAACATTGTCAACATGTACCTTACCATGACACATTGCCTTGTCATGACATATGACACAGTTACCTAGAAGTTTCACCAGAAATATGTTTAGAAATCATGGTCATTGTCCAGACAAGGATTAGAATAATTCAACATCTATATATTAACCCTTTGCCGTGAAAAGGGTATTAACTCATTCACCCCTGAAATTTTATAATGAACTATTCTAAATTTTGAATTGGAAGAGTTAAAATGTGTCTTCAGGGGTGAATGAGTTAAATAGCCAATCATGTGACCTGTGCCTATGGGAAGGTGTTGGCAATATAATTGTAAAAACCAATATGTTGCAAAATTTCCATTGTTCATGTTGAAATTGAAAGCCATTTTTTGTATTAGCTCAAGATAATATCCAAAAATTACTAATTACAAAATGATACAGTGTGTATTATGCACCAGACTTGAGATGTATACAAGAGTTACCCCTATCAAAAATCATAACTATCCACAGGGACAATATGTCACAATTAATTACACTATCTCCTTAATATCCCAATGTAATTACACAATATGAAAATTGCAATTGGTGGCAATACCAAACCCTGCCCGACTATCATCGCGACTATGTGTCAATATTTATAGGTCACTAACTTACTTAAATATATATAGAACCCTTTAATTTCCCTCCAACCAGTACCTGGCCAAAACAGATTCCAGAACACACAGTCATGTGAAAATACACAACCAATTAATACCACAAAGGAGTAAGGACTACTACAGAGATACTCTTTTTGGAATCAACCTTCAGCCATAGCTGCAAGGTTACTTTTGCCTTAAGTATTCTTCACACCTCTAGATCGGCAATTTTAACTAGTCCTCAGCAAGAGCTATCCTTTAATTTATAATTACATGAATTTTAAATACAGTGAAACCCCACTTAGGTACTCAAACTCGCATTACAATAATACCCCCTGTTCCTCAAATTAAATAGCTTGATTGGTCCAGACAGTGTTCCTTTATATTCTTTGTAAGTTAATTAACCTTGGATTACTTGCCATTGCTCGAATACCCCATGTTCCTCGAACTCTGATTTATCCCCGACCACTTTAAACCTTAGTATCCATTCGTCGAACAGGTAGTTCATCTGTGTATCACACCTAGCCTTCAGTATGCAATCAACATGCCTCAAGATACAGAATGTGGTCTATGCATGACCATACAGGTCTTTGACATCGTTGTTTTAGCAGAAGTGTTAATTCACTGGTGTTTACGTAAAACCATATTTCGGCTTATGGCAATATAAAGTGGAATTTACATAGTCGATTCTCAACCATATTTAAAGATTTTCGAACTTCAATATGTCGTGATTGTTAATTTCGTTATCAATCAACATTTTTATAACATGTACAGGGATTCAACATTTCCTTCATTTTAAGATGATCGAAGAGTTTCTCTCGTTGTGATATTTTGTAAAAATAACATAGCCGAATAAAGTATGGCAGACAATGTCTAAACGACAAGTACGTTACATATAAATGTATACAGCATTTTTTTTATTTTACTCCTTTTCTTAATATCGATAGCTATATATGCTTTCAATGTTGAGCAATTTTATATCTTATTAATTGTTGTCATCTTTATTGAACTTCTTATTTTACGTGAATCAACTAATATCCACAATATTTGCAGTGCTTAGTGCCATCTGTCGTCCCACCTGATCAAAACATGACGATGTTGGCCGAACCTCAGATTCGTTGAGTAACATATGCACGTATATATATATTCCTTGAACTATTGATCTGCACCTCACAAGTTCGACTTAGCAGGGTTTTACTATATATCTGTCCACATCCAACCCCTTCTTACACTGGCCATCTCTGTGTTGTGTAAACCTGTGCAAGTGTACGCATTGCCAAAGAAATGAAGTAGAACAGCTTAGTCCTACGATAAGTACTAATACCATTGTAATATAAACATCTGCACTGCAGTGTATTGCACTAACTTGTTCTCAATCTTGCCGAGGACCAAGACTCCTCATTCTCTTACCCTGGACAGGGGTATCCGCACTTTTACCGGTGTGAGATTTCCTTGTCTCACCCTAGGGTTGAGACAGGGGGATACTCCTGAATTAAGCCGGATACGTTAACATTACATTGTGTATATGATACACAATGGGAGAACAGGGTAAAAAGAATCATTCACCCCTTGTGGGTGAGATAGGGGAATCTGAACCCTCGGGAAAAGATTCTTAAGTTGCTAAACACTCGGCAAAGCCTCGTGTTTGGTAACTTAAGAATCTTCCCCCTCGGTATGAGATTCCCCTAGCTCACCCACAAAGGGGTGAGAGATTCTATTCACCTTCACTGATATAGACGATTTATTAAGATTGACAAAATCATGATGTTTTGTGTATCGATCTGAAGCTATGTGTATTAGACAGATATCGACGACAACCCTTGTATAGTGATGGTGCTGTATTTGTAACGGTTGATGGTCGTGATAATAACGCAATGCTATCAGATACTTTAGATTGATATTCAAATTCGTATGCTTTCACATTTTCATAAAAGTATTTATCAAGTCACGCGAGGTGTTGCATATTCTTCGTAGGCTTTGCCTATTGCCCAATTCCGATTGTATACAAGATCTATATGAAAAACAAAGTTCCGAAAAAACCCGTTTAAACACTCAAGAGCATGAACCAAAGCAACACCAAAACAAAAGCGAATCCTCAAAAAGAACTGGAGATGAAACATGGAGGCTCCGTAAAGGTAAGTATTTCTTGCACCACATGTGGTGACTGACTGTCTGATGTCTTCTGTCAAATCCTGACAAGTACGTTTGAAGACTTTCAGTTGTCATCGAGCAACACATTTGTTACTGCAACTTGCCCTGATCATACTCATTGACACAAATTGTGATATACAATATATGAGTATATCTGGAATATGCACATTGGCACATATTGTGACACAATTATATGAGCATGTTATTAACATTAAACGTTGGCATTCGTTGTGACATTGAATATATGAATAATTAAGTGTGTACTAAACATGGAATTCCAGATCCTAGGGTGCAGCATTCGTGTATTATAGAAAACCATGCATAACACTATACAAGACTTATTCTTTAAAAAAAAATACCGTGCCGCTAACCTTCACTCTTTTATTCTTATCAACAGGATAACCTGACTTTCTTATTTTTCTTACACTGCAAAAATTATATTTTTTTCGTTAATACAACACTCATGAAGTGAAACGTGCTAAAGAAGATAAAATGGAATTAATTTTAATTTCTTACGTGCCGTAAAGAATTCGATATATACATAACGTTAAGCATGCGCAGACACGTAGGATATACTAACCATTTCCATGTTAAAACATAGTCGACCAAGCAGGCAGACAGAATCGGCGAGACAAAGGTAACACCTAAAAGCCGATCAACAGTGCAATAAATCGGAAGGGTACATCAATGAGGCCTTAGACTAATGGAATGGTCTTAAAGAGGCAAAGGGTTTTGTCCACCACCAAGAGTTGCGAAGCTTCAACGAAGAGTAACACTCGGGACGTGTATCGTGTAAACATTGATTCTGCCCCAGTTGAAGATATAGTTCCTATTCGTTGGATTCTGTTCTCGTGACATCTCTTGAATTCTCGTATGCATAACAATGACGTAAACATGGCATCAAACCTGCTTCTGGTGAGATAGGTAGCCGTCCGAAAAAAGACTTCGCAGGCTTATCCATGACATGAATATCAGTAAATGAAATTTTAAATCTTTTTAAAAGTATATAATCATAAACTGTTTATGTAATTTTATGACAGCAATTTTATCAACAGTTTTTCGATAGATTGCTGTACGGCAACTTTTATTAGAAGATTTGTTTGAAATATATTCCATTCAATAAACATTATTGTGAATCTTATGACACATTTTTAAATATGTTATCACTGTTCGATAACGTTGTTTTTAGCATAAAAACTGATGATTCATCGAGTTTGAACTGAACAGAGTTGTATACAAACATAAATGTAAAAAAAATGCATTTAATTTCTTAAATTTCATCGTTTTTATTGACGCTAGATTTGGGACTTACCTAGTAATTTATTCCACGTGCCATTTTATTAGAATGAGTCATATCACAATATGACAGGCTCCTCTGTGAAAAGTTATGATATATGTTGTCTCCGTTAATGAATTTGCGACACATTTAAATAGTTCATATATATATATATATGTATATATGTGTTGATATGGTCTGATCCCTGAATACGAACTTATACAAGCAGATACACAACCCTCTCTAACGTTAACATCCGTGTTATTCTACGTCCTCGCCATTAGCGTCATAGCAACCTTGGCATATAAGCCATCAATGTAACATGACGTCACGTCATCAATGGAAAACAAGGTCATACACTGCATATTCCCGTTGGCTTGTCGATATCTTCCTCTCGTTTTGAACTGCACTTCAGTACTTTATGGTGCTTTGAAAAGGAACACAGATTATAACCACAACTGTAACTGTTAAAATTATTAACTTAGGGACGAGTTGGTATTACGAAGGACTATTTATCGTCAATGTCGTACCAAAATGGACGCTTACATTTTGGTTACATGATTATGAAACTTTACGAATGCTCAGAACCCATCAGAATCTAACAACATCAAAACAGTTTAAGTCTTAAGTAACACTACTTTAGCAAATAGGTTTGAAGATAGCTGTATCAAACAAATTCTAACGCGGCCTGACTCATTTTGCGAAATCAACAATGACGAAAGTGTCATGAAAATAATGGTATATCTAGAAGGAAATTCCACATCTCGTGGTTATGGTGTTAGGTTTATCAAAATGTCTTTAGAAAATTTTAAGTTTCCTTACAGATAAAAGTCATTTTCTTTGAAAATTAACTTCAAGTAAGTCAAGTAAGAAAACATGATACAAACAATCGTTGCTGAAAAAATGTGTACAAATTATACAGAAACCTGAATGAAGACATCTTATTCTGTGTAAATATTACTATTTCATGTTCATGTTTTTTACAGTAATCAACAACATCAAATTATGATGAGCATAACAAGTATAAGTCAAGTTGTATCTAGTCGTTACAGGTAATAGTATCCTGATATGTCATATGTTTCAAATGCGTAATGCGTAGACGCAATACAGTTTTGTGACTTCCGCTTTCTTCCCGAAACCTCTCAGATGATTTGGGTTAGGGGTTTTTGATACATTGTGTGTACATGTACAACTTGATGGCGAGTAAGTACAGATGCACTTTGGCCATGCTCCCCCATTGCACGTGCTAACCTTGACCTTATGACCCACAGTCACATCTGGGAAGCTACGACTATCAGTCACGATCACCTTGTAATTTGTTTGAGGCGAGAATAGTCCACGAACAGAATGAAGTAAAGTTTTCTTATATTTAAAAGCACATTCAAATGGATATCACAATTAAACATTGTACAATTATATGTATAAAATAGATTATAGTGCATTCTAAACTATGAAGTCAGAAGATCAGAGTCACTGCTCTGGACTCGAATGCATTTAGCTTTATCAGCTTAATGAAACATTATGGTGATATTTTCATATTTGTTGAAAAGCAAAACAAAACACACATATCGCTGGGTTGAAAGTATTACCTTCACAAAGTATACACACAAAGATATGTATTGTATTTTTACACTTGCTTTTTTCAAAATATCGAATAGGAAAGTTTAATTTCATTAGTAATTTGACTCCATTAAGCTGAAGGATCTTGATCCTAAGGAAACTCGTGCACCTCTCGATCAAGCACACCAAACCAAGGTGATTGCCCTATAGTCTACACTATAACACTTTCTCATCCAGAGTCAGGCCAGGGAATATATATAGATAGACCTACTGATGCAGTACCGAACAACCTTGTGTGTGTTACGTATTACAGTGATGATACTAGTCATACGGGTCATACAAGGTCATACGGGGTCATACGGGTCAGCAACTAAAGTCATCCAATATGTCTGAGATCGAGTACACGAGGATTCATCATATAAGTATGAGAAGTAACATCGTTAATATTTATATATAATGCCAGCCCATAACTCCGTTTTTTGTATCACAATGTACTGAGAAAAAAATCTATCAGATTTTACCGTAATAAAAATTCGACAAAAAATATGACAAGGGCTGTATTCGGTATGGTAAGAAATTTTACAAAAGTGCAACAAGAATTGATGAACAATGGCTATCTCCTGTGCATAAATAGAAACATAACACAAATAAATGTTCTTATGATATTTTGATTTTTAAACATATACACTCAGATAGAGTTTGAGGGTTTACGTTATCCGAAACGCTATCGCATTTATTAATGTCATCCCTTAAGTGGGTCCGAAACAGAAAATAGCAGCTATATCGTTTAAAAGGATATTTGAAATATTTCTATACAGAATGTTAATTAAACAACCATCCTCACACCCTTGTCGCATTTAGTCTGGTAACCTCCCCTGAACAACTTGATTCAAAGAAGACAGAGAGTTACATAAACAAATCGGATAAAACCTAGAAATCAAAGAAATGCAATTCTTCATTTCTATCTCTTTTTGATTGTCTTTGATATATATCTAATTCTATTTTTCCTTATGATTCTTTTCAATAAATATCTTATTCCATTTTCCTTGGGGTTCGGTAAATATGGTGCGTTTATTGTAAGAAGTAACTCAAGTGTTTTTTTCCAACCAATCGAACACTTGTATGTATTCATTGTGACCCTAGGCCTGCACGTGACATGATGTAAGAGTAATATTTATCGGCAATTTAGCAGTTACTGTATCAGCATCTGGACTCATTTTGACACAGCCTAGTTATCAAGAATCGTGTTTTACCAACAGAAATGAGAAACGATGAATGGTCACATGAGTAAGAACAGTTTGGCAGTTTCCGATGCTTATTAATACATAATGTTAGCTAGTTTTACTACATTTGAAATCTATAAAGAAATGCAAATACCGTTAGCCAAGAAGTATATGAATGGTTAATGTTTACAATCACCACTCGTGACGTCAAAGGCTATAGAAATATTTGAACCCAAGTCGTTCAAACCGGAAGTAACGATAATAGTTTTAAGGATCCTTTCCCCACTGCACTGAGTTTTTTTACACAGTTGTGCCCGGACACTTCCGTTGGTCAGGTAACTCAATCGTTAAGAACGATAGTATAACAGGTCCAGGGTTCGAATCCCTGTTTTTCCCCGCTGATTTGTTACGCTCAGAGAACTGTTGTTGATTCTTTTTTGTGTATTTCATCTTTAACCCCCCCCCATTAAAGTGCTGCAATGTATAGTATTCTTTTCAGAAATGTTTTTCAAAGCTATGGTGATTCCGGAATTTCTTTCTTTCAAATCCGTGGTTACAGTTTTTGGCAGTGGTACGGGAGTCCTTAATACGTGTACATGCAGTTTGAACGAAAAACAGACAAAAAAAGGCTCTCATATCAGGTTTATAAGTAGGGGAGGATATAGAGGTATTTGTTATATATATGCAAGCATGCAGGAATGTGAGTTTGTGTATCTGTGTGTACATTTGAATTTGTGTAATAACTTGTGAGTTTCTGAATGTGTGATAATTTGAGAGTATCAATATGTGTGAATATGAGTTGTACATTTCTGAGTATGCATGAGATTCTTGATGTGTGATTTTTTGAGAATGTAAGAGTATCTGTATGTGAGTACATGCATGTGTGAGTGTTAACATGTATACGTGAGGATATTTGAGAACACGTGAATGCAGTTAAACCTCGTTATACTGCCAACATTTGTCCAGAGAAAATTGACCACATTAAGAAGGTTATCGATTTATTGAGGAAAATGTCTAGAAGAATTCTCAAGAAAACAAGAAAAAGGGACATTGAAACATGTTGGCGGTAAACGAGGTAGCAAATGAAACAAGGGGCATTATATCAAGGTTTTACTGTAATCACATTGACGTAATAAATATACACTTCAAGGGAGATATAATGAGTAGGGAAGGAATACGACTCTAGCGCTCTTGACATTTATGACATCACGCCAATGTTGTAATATGCAATAAAATAAATAATCAACTTCGGGAAAGCGTACCCCAGCTTTAGGTTTGGAATTAAACTGTTATTGTTGGTGCTTATAGTACCTTAAATATATTGTCATATTTTTGGAAGGAAATAATTATCAATACACAGCCTTTCACCAGGTAGGAGTAAATGTATCTAGATACTGTTGTCTAAGTCGTGTGAGTTTACACCTGAGGGGGTATATACCTAGTACGACAGGTAAGACGACAGGTGTACGACCAGGCACCGGATGCGTGACGACCCTTAACCCTTACTTCAACTGTTAGAACTGAATATGTTGGCAGGGGAAAAAACCGTATAAAATATGTCTATTTAGTTTAAATAGCTAAAAATAAACACAACGTGAACTGGAGAGTAAATACTTAAAAAATGAGTATTGTTTATCGGCTTTCTGCATGTTTTCATGCTTCGTTTTCGAAATCCAATTACATTGAACCCCAAATTGAATGTGTACATTTATGATTACAAATGTATCTGATTTTTTAAGGGGGAATTTTGGCAAAAAATATGTCCACAGGTTACAGTGTATAAACAAAGTGACACACAATAGTTTCACGCCAAAGTCTTGTATCACACGCCTCCCTCCCCCTATGCCATAGGGACATGGACAAATATTTAGCAGTGTACTTTGTTTGAAAAGGAGATCATGCCCACGTATGGAGACTGATATTTTGCGTTTATTTAGATAGGTATACATGTAAAAGTATTTTTGTACACGAGCCTGAAATGTGACTTTTGGTGCGAGATTTTTAGGTGCGGCCATATTATGGACACCGACAGTTTTAAATTCTATGTAGTGTATATGTACAACCATAAGGGAGGGGCATTTTAAAATACTTCCTTCACTTCAGGACATGTCTAAACATACACATTGTAATTGATGCGCAAGTCCCTGTGCCCTATCTCACTTTTCCCTATGCTATACGTATAAGTACCAGTATGTGTTTGTGTAATCTAAAGGTGATCATTTTAACTTCAATGACAAAATCTAACGAAGATAGCGAGACCTGGTTTTTATGTTCAGAAGCATTCTGCTTTTGCCTCCCCGTGTTCAAAGCGTTTGTGTATTCGTTCTATAGCCTACATTATATGCAACTCACACAGGGGCCTGCGAGTTACGACATAGTGAGCTTGTTGCAACAATATCAGATGTGTAAAAAATAATGTTAGACGATAGAGATTTAGATCAACCTTCGACTGATGAATCCAACCCGCACGAAGTGTGCAGCCATGCTCATGATGTAGTAAAGGGTGGATTTTCTATCCTGGCATAGTGAGACTAAAGACTCCTTCCTCTTTAACCGGCTGATTGTATTGGAATGTAGAATATAACCAAAGTTCATGATCATAGTGTTATAAATAGAAAGAATAAATAGCCCACTACGAGATTTTAAATAATTGTGCATGTAAAAAACCTAAAAAGTGGTGACAGACTAGATTAGGTAATTGTCCGTTAGCTTTGGCAACAATCTGACGTTAAAATACAAGATTAATACGGGCCGAGTCCTTGATAGTGCAGTAGTATATGATATATCTGACGGAAAATATATGAAAATAAATATTTCTTTTCTGGCTATATGATGCATCCATTTAT